>JAPPVO010001172.1:0-120917 GCA_030407325.1 Camellia japonica | reverse complement strand
AATAGCGCGAGTGATAAACTGCACAAAACAGTGCGAGGCGCAAAATAGCGCGAGTGATAAACTGCACAAAACAGTGCGATGCGAAAAATGGCGCGGGTGATAAACTGCACAAAACAGCGCGATGCGCAAAACAGGACGACGCGCAAAATAACGCGAGTGTAAACTGCGCAAAACAGTGCGATGCGCAAAATGGCGCGAGTGATAAACTGCACAATACAGTGCGATGCGCAAAATAGGACGACGCGCAAAATAACGCGAGTGTAAACTGTACAAAACAGTGCGATGCGCAAAATAGCGCGAGTGATAAACTGCACAAAACAGGGCGATGCGCAAAATAACGCGAGTGTAAACTGCACAAAACAGTGCGATGCGCAAAATAGCGCGAGTGATAAACTTCACAAAACAGTGTGATGCGAAAAATGGCACGAGTGATAAACTGCACAAAACAGCGCGATGCGCAAAACAGGACGACGCGCAAAATAACGCGAGTGTAAACTGCGCAAAACAGTGCGATGCGCAAAACGGCGCGATTGATAAAATGCACAAAACAGTGCGATGCGCAAAACAGGACGACGCGCAAAATAACGCGAGTGTAAACTGCGCAAAAGAATGCGATGCGCAAAATAGCGTGAGTGATAAACTGCACAAAACAGTGCGATGCACAAAATAGGACGACGCGCAAAATAACGCGAGTGTAAACTGCACAAAACAGTGGGATGCGCAAAATAGCACGGGTGATAAACTGCACAAAACAGTGCGATGCGCAAAATAACGCGAGTGTAAACTGGACAAAACAGTGGAATGCGCAAAATAGCGCGAGTGATAAACTGCACAAAACAGTGGGATGCGCAAAATACCACGAGTGATAAACTGCGCAAAATAACGCGAGTGTAAACTGGACAAAACAGTGGAATGCGCAAAATAGCGCGAGTGATAAACTGCACAAAACAGTGTGATGTGCAAAATGGCGCGAGTGATAAACTGCACAAAACAGCGCGATGCGCAAAACAGGACAACGCGCAAAATAACGCGAGTGTAAACTGCACAAAACAGTGCGATGTGCAAAATAGCGCGAGTGATAAATTGTACAAAATAGTGCGATGTGCAAAATTGGACGACGCGCAAAATAACGCGAGTGTAAACTGCACAAAACAGTGCGATGCGCAAAATAGCGCGAGTGATAAACTGCACAAAACAGTGCGATGTGCAAAATGGCGCGAGTGATAAACTGCACAAAATAGCGCGATGCACAAAACAGGACAACGCGCAAAATAACGCAAGTGTAAACTGCACAAAACAGTGCGATGCGCAAAATAGCGCGAGTGATAAATTGTACAAAATAGTGCGATGCGCAAAATAGCGTGAGTGATAAACTGCACAAAACAGGGAGATGCGGAAAATGGCGCGAGTGATAAACTGCACAAAACAGCGCGATGCACAAAACAGGACGACGCGCAAAATAACACGAGTGTAAACTACACAAAACAGTGCGATGCGCAAAATAGCGAGAGTGATAAACTGCACAAAACAGTGCGATGCGCAAAATAGCGCGAGTGATATACTGCACAAAACAGTGGGATGCGCAAAATAGCGCGAGTGATAAACTGCACAAAACAGTGCGATGCACAAAATAGGACGACGCGCAAAATAACGCGAGTGTAAACTGCACAAAACAGTGGGATGCGCAAAATAGCACGAGTGATAAACTGCACAAAACAGTGCGATGCGCAAAATAGCACGAGTGATAAACTGCACAAAACAGTGCGATGTGCAAAATGGCGCGAGTGATAAACTGCACAAAACAACGCGATGCAGAAAACAGAACAACGCGCAAAATAACGCAAGTGTAAACTGCACAAAACAGTGCGATGCGCAAAATAGCGCGAGTGATAAATTGTACAAAATAGTGCGATGCGCAAAATAGCGTGAGTGATAAACTGCACAAAACAGGGAGATGCGGAAAATGGCGCGAGTGATAAACTGCACAAAATAGCGCGATGCACAAAACAGGACGACGCGCAAAATAACACGAGTGTAAACTACACAAAACAGTGCGATGCGCAAAATAGCGCGAGTGATAAACTGCACAAAACAGTGCGATGCGGAAAATAGGACGACGCGCAAACTAATGTGAGTGTAAACTGCACAAAACAGTGCGATGCGCAAAATAGCGCGAGTGATATACTGCACAAAACAGTGGGATGCGCAAAATAGCGCGAGTGATAAACTGCACAAAACAGTGCGATGCACAAAATAGGACGACGCGCAAAATAACGCGAGTGTAAACTGCACAAAACAGTGGGATGCGCAAAATAGCACGAGTGATAAACTGCACAAAACAGTGCGATGCGCAAAATAGCGTGAGTGATAAACTGCACAAAACAGTGCGATGCACAAAATAGGACGACGCGCAAAATAACGCGAGTGTAAACTGCACAAAACAGTGGGATGCGCAAAATAGCACGAGTGATAAACTGCACAAGACAGTGCGATGCGCAATATAGGACGACGCGTAAAATAATGCGAGTGTAAACTACACAAAACAGTGCGATGCGCAAAATAGCACGAGTGATAAACTGCACAAAACAGTGCGATGCGCAGAATAGCACGAGGGATAAACTGCACAAAACAGTGCGATGCGCAAAATGGCGCGAGTGATAAACTGCACAAAACAGCACAATGCGGAAAACAGGGCGACGCCGAAAATAACGCAAGTGTAAACTGCACAAAACAGTGCGATGCGCAAAATAGCGCGAGTGATAAATTGCACAAAACAGTGCGATGCGCAAATTAGGACGACGCGCAAAATATCGCGAGTGTGAACTGCACAAAACCGTCCGATACGCAAAATAGCGCAAGTGATAAACTGCACAAAACAGGGCGATGCGCAAAATAGCGCGAGTGATAAACTTCACAAAACAGTGCGAAGCGCAAAATAGGACGACGCGCAAAATAACGCGAGTAAAAACTGCACAAAACAGTGCGATGCGGAAAATGGCGCGAGTGATAAACTGCGCAAAACAGTGCAATGCGCAAAATGGCGCGAGTGATAAACTGCACAGAACAGCGCGATGCGGAAAACAGGACGACGCGCAAAATAACGCGAGTGTAAACTGCACAAAATAGTGCGACGCGCAAAATAGCGCGATTGATAAACTGCACAAAACAGTGCGATGCGCAAAATAGGACGACGTGCAAAATAACGCGAGTGTAAACTGCACAAAACAGTGCGATGTGCAAAATAGCGCGAGTGATAAACTGCACAAAATAGGGCGATGCACAAAATGGCGCAAGTGACAAACTGCGCAAAACAGCGCGATGCGCAAAATAACACGAGTGTAAACTGCTCAAAATAGTGCGATGCGCAAAATTGCGCGAGTGATAAACTACACAAAACAGTGCGATGCGCAAACTAGGACGACGCGCAAAATAACGCGAGTGTGAATTGCACAAAACAGTGCGATGCGCAAAATAGCGCGAGTGATAAACTGCACAAAACAGGGCGATGCGCAAAATATCGAGAGTGATAAACTGCACAAAACCGTGCGATGCGCAAAATGGCGCGAGTGATAAACTGCACAAAATAGGGCGATGCGCAAAATGGCGCGAGTGATAAACTGCACAAAACTGCGCGATGCGTAAAACAGGTCGACGCGCAAAATAACGCGTGTGTAAACTGCACAAAACAGTGCCAGGCGCAAAATAGCGCGAGTGATAAACTGCACAAAATAGCGCGAGTGATAAACTGCACAAAACAGTGCGATGCGCAAAATAGGACGACGCACAAAATAACGCGAGTGTAAACTGCACAAAACAGTGCGATTCGCAAAATTGCGCGAGTGATAAACTGCACAAAACAGTGCGATGCGCAAAATGGCCCGAGTGACAAACTGCACAAAACAGCGCGATGCGCAAAACAGGACGACGCGCAAAATATCGCGAGTGTAAACTGCACAAAACAGTGCGATGCGCAAAATAGCGCGAGTGATAAATTGCACAAAATAGTGCGATGCGCAAAATAGCGCGAGTGATAAAATGCACAAAACAGTGTGATGCACAAAATAGCGCGAGTGATAAACTGCACAAAACAGAGCGAGGCGCAAAATAGCGCGAGTGATAAACTGCACAAAACAGTGCGATGCGAAAAATTGCGCGGGTGATAAACTGCACAAAACAGCGCGATGCGCAAAACAGGACGACACGCAAAATAACGCGAGTGTAAACTGCGCAAAACAGTGCGATGCGCAAAATGGCGCGAGTGAAAAACTGCACAATACAGTGCGATGCGCAAAATAGGACGACGCACAAAATAACGCGAGTGTAAACTGTACAAAACAGTGCGATGCGCAAAATAGCGCGAGTGATAAACTGCACAAAACAGGGCGATGCGCAAAATAACGCGAGTGTAAACTGCACAAAACAGTGCGATGCGCAAAATAGCGCGAGTGATAAACTTCACAAAACAGTGTGATGCGAAAAATGGCACAAGTGATAAACTGCACAAAACAGCGCGATGCGCAAAACAGGACGACGCGCAAAATAACGCGAGTGTAAACTGCGCAAAACAGTGCGATGCGCAAAATGGCGCGATTGATAAACTGCACAAAACAGTGCGATGCGCAAAACAGGACGACGCGCAAAATAACGCGAGTGTAAACTGCGCAAAACAATGCGATGCGCAAAATGGCGCGAGTGATAAACTGCACAAAACAGTGCGATGCGCAAAATAGGACGACGCGCAAAATAACGCGAGTGTAAACTGTACAAAACAGTGCGATGCGCAAAATAGCGCGAGTGATAAACTGCTCAAAACAGGGCGATGCGCAAAGCAGGACGACGCGCAAAATAACGCGAGTGTAAACTGCACAAAACAGTGCGATGCGGAAAATAGCGCGAGTGATAAACTGCACAAAACAGTGTGATGTGCAAAGTGGCGCGAGTGATAAACTGCACAAAACAGCGCGATGCGCAAAACAGGACAACGCGCAAAATAACGCGAGGGTAAACTGCACAAAACAGTGCGATGCGCAAAATAGCGCGAGTGATAAATTGTACAAAATAGTGCGATGCGCAAAATAGGACGACGCGCAAAATAACGCGAGTGTAAACTGCACAAAACAGTGCGATGCGCAAAATAGCGCGAGTGATAAACTACACAAAACAGTGCGATGTGCAAAATGGCGCGAGTGATAAACTGCACAAAACAGCGCGATGCGCAAAACAGGACAACGCGCAAAATAACGCAAGTGTAAATTGCACAAAACAGTGCGATGCGCAAAATAGCGTGAGTGATAAATTGTACAAAATAGTGCGATGTGCAAAATAGCGTGAGTGATAAACTGCACAAAACAGGGCGATGCGGAAAATGGCGCGAGTGATAAACTGCACAAAACAGCGCGATGCACAAAACAGGACGACGCGCAAAATAACACGAGTGTAAACTACAGAAAACAGTGTGATGCGCAAAATAGCGCGAGTGATAAACTGCACAAAACAGTGCAATGCGCAAAATAGTACGACGCGCAAACAAATGTGGGTATAAACTGCACAAAACAGTGCGATGCGCAAAATAGCGCGAGTGATATACTGCACAACACAGTGGGATGCGCAAAATAGCGCGACTGATAAACTGCACAAAACAGCGCGATGCGCAAAATAAGACGACGTATAAAATAAAGTGAGTATAAACTGCACAAAACAGTGCGATGCGCAAAATAGCGTGAGTGATAAACTGCACAAAATAGTGCGATGCACAAAATAGGACGACGCGCAAAATAACGCGAGTGTAAACTGCACAAAACAGTGGGATGCGCAAAATAGCACGGGTGATAAACTGCACAAAACAGTGCGATGCGCAAAATAACGCGAGTGTAAACTGCACAAAATAGTGGAATGCGCAAAATAGCGCGAGTGATAAACTGCACAAAACAGTGTGATGTGCAAAATGGCGCGAGTGATAAACTGCACAAAACAGCGCGATGCGCAAAACAGGACAACGCGCAAAATAACGCGAGTGTAAACTGCACAAAACAGTGCGATGTGCAAAATAGCGCGAGTGATAAATTGTACAAAATAGTGCGATGTGCAAAATTGGACGACGCGCAAAATAACGCGAGTGTAAACTGCACAAAACAGTGCGATGCGCAAAATAGCGCGAGTGATAAACTGCACAAAACAGTGTGATGTGCAAAATGGCGCGAGTGATAAACTGCACAAAACAGCGCGATGCGCAAAACAGGACAACGCGCAAAATAACGCGAGTGTAAACTGCACAAAACAGTGCGATGTGCAAAATAGCGCGAGTGATAAATTGTACAAAATAGTGCAATGTGCAAAATTGGACGACGTGCAAAATAACACGAGTGTAAACTGCACAAAACAGTGCGATGCGCAAAATAGCGCGAGTGATAAACTGCACAAAACAGTGCGATGTGCAAAATGGCGCGAGTGATAAACTGCACAAAACAGCGCGATGCACAAAACAGGACAACGCGCAAAATAACGCAAGTGTAAACTGCACAAAACAGTGCGATGCGCAAAATAGCGCGAGTGATAAATTGTACAAAATAGTGCGATGCGCAAAATAGCGTGAGTGATAAACTGCACAAAACAGGGAGATGCGGAAAATGGCGCGAGTGATAAACTGCACAAAACAGCTCGATGCACAAAACAGGACGACGCGCAAAATAACACGAGTGTAAACTACACAAAACAGTGCGATGCGCAAAATAGCGCGAGTGATAAACTGCACAAAACAGTGCGATGCGCAAAATAGGACGACGCGCAAACTAATGTGAGTGTAAACTGCACAAAACAGTGCGATGCGCAAAATAGCGCGTGATATACTGCACAAAACAGTGGGTGCGCAAAATAGCGCGAGTGATAAATTGCACAAAACAGTGCGATGCACAAAATAGGACGACGCGCAAAATAACGCGAGTGTAAACTGCAGAAAACAGTGCGATGCGCAAAATAGCGCGAGTGATAAACTGCACAAAACAGTGCGATGCACAAAATAGGACGACGCGCAAAATAACGCGAGTGTAAACTGCACAAAACAGTGGGATGCGCAAAATAGCACGAGTGATAAACTGCACAAAACAGTGCGATGCGCAAAATAGTGTGAGTGATAAACTGCACAAAACAGTGCGATGCACAAAATAGGACGACGCGCAAAATAACGCGAGTGTAAACTGCACAAAACAGTGGGATGCGCAAAATAGCACGAGTGATAAACTGCACAAAACAGTGCGATGCGCAAAATAGGACGACGCGTAAAATAATGCGAGTGCAAACTACACAAAACAGTGCGATGCGCAAAATAGCACGAGTGATAAAATACACAAAACAGTGCGATGCGCAGAATAGCACGAGGGATAAACTGCACAAAACAGTGCGATGCGCAAAATGGCGCGAGTGATAAACTGCACAGAACAGCGCGATGCGGAAAAACAGGGCGACGCCGAAAATAACGCAAGTGTAAACTGCACAAAACAGTGCGATGCGCAAAATAGCGCGAGTGATAAACTGCACAAAACAGTGCAATGCGCAAATTAGGACGACGCGCAAAATATTGCGAGTGTGAACTGCACAAAACCGTGCGATACGCAAAATAGCGCTAGTGATAAACTGCACAAAACAGGGCGATGCGCAAAATAGCGCGAGTGATAAACTTCACAAAACAGTGCGAAGCGCAAAATAGGACGACGCGCAAAATAACGCGAGTAAAAACTGCACAAAACAGTGCGATGCGGAAAATGGCGCGAGTGATAAACTGCACAAAACAGTGCAATGCGCAAAATGGCGCGAGTGATAAACTGCACAGAACAGCGCGATGCGGAAAACAGGACGACGCGCAAAATAACGCGAGTGTAAACTGCACAAAACAGTGCGATGCGCAAAATAGCGCGATTGATAAACTGCACAAAACAGTGCGATGCGCAAAATAGGACGACGTGCAAAATAACACGAGTGTAAACTGCACAAAACAGTGCGATGTGCAAAATAGCGCGAGTGATAAACTGCACAAAACAGGGCGATGCGCAAAATGGCGCAAGTGACAAACTGCGCAAAACAGCGCGATGCGCAAAATAACACGAGTGTAAACTGCTCAAAATAGTGCGATGCGCAAAATTGCGCGAGTGATAAACTGCACCAAACAGTGCGATGCGCAAACTAGGACGACGCGCAAAATAACGCGAGTGTGAATTGCACAAAACAGTGCGATGCGGAAAATAGCGCGAGTGATAAACTGCACAAAACAGGGCGATGCGCAAAATATCGAGAGTGATAAACTTCACAAAACAGTGCGATGCGCAAAATAGGACGACGCGCAAAATAACGCGAGTAAATACTGCACAAAACAGTGCGATGCGCAAAACAGCGCGAGTGATAAACTGCACAAAACAGTGCGATGCGCAAAATGGCGCGAGTGATAAATTGCACAAAACAGCGCGATGCGCAAAACAGGACGACGCGCAAAATAACGCGAGTGTAAACTGCACAAAACAGTGCGATGCGCAAAATATCGCGAGTGATAAACTGCACAAAAGAGTGCGATGCGCAAAATAGGACGACGCGCAAACTAATGTGAGTGTAAACTGCACAAAACAGTGCGATGCGCAAAATAGCGCGAGTGATAAACCGCACAAAACAGTGTGATGCGCAAAATAGCGCGAGTGATAAACTACACAAAACAGCGCGATGCGCAAAACAGGACGACGTATAAAATAACGTGAGTGTAAACTGCACAAAACAGTGCGATGCGCAAAATAGCGTGAGTGATAAACTGCACAAAACAGTGCGATGCACAAAATCGGACAACGCGCAAAATAACGCGAGTGTAAACTGCCCAAAACAGTGGGATGCGCAAAATAGCGTGAGTGATAAACTGCACAAAACAGCGTGATGCGCAAAATAGGACGATGCGTAAAATAATGCGAGTGTAAACTACACAAAATAGTGCGATGCGCAAAATAGTGCGAGTGATAAACTGCACAAAACAGTGCGATGCGCAAAATAGCACGAATGATAAACTGCACAAAACAGTGCGATGCGCAAAATGGCGCGAGTGATAAACTGCACAGAACAGCGCGATGCGGAAAACAGGACGACGCGCAAAATAACGCGAGTGTAAACTGCACAAAACAGTGTGATGCGCAAAATAGCACGAGTGATAAACTGCACAAAACAGTGCGATACGCAAAATAACGCGAGTGTAAACCGCTCAAAACAGTGCGATGCGCAAAATTGCGCGAGTGATAAACTGCACAAAACAGTGCGATGCGAAAACTAGGACGACGCGCAAAATAACGCGAGTGTGAACTGCACAAAACAGTGCGATGCGCAAAATAGCGCGAGTGATAAACTGCACAAAACAGGGCGATGCGCAAAGTAGCGCGAGTGATAAACTTCACAAAACAATGCGATGCGCAAAATAGGATGACACGCAAAATAACGCGAGTAAAAACTGCACAAAACAGTGCGATGCGCAAAATAGCGCGAGTGATAAACTGCACAAAACAGCGCGATGCGCAAAACAGGACGACGCCCAAAATAACGCGAGTGTAAACTGCACAAAACAGTGCGATGCGCAAAATTGCGCGAGTGATAAATTGCCCAAAACAGTGCGATGCGCAAAATAGGACGACGCGCAAAATAACGCGAGTGTAAACTGCACAAAACAGTGCGATACGCAAAGTAGCGCGAGTGATAAACTGCACAAAACAGTGCGATGCGCAAAATAGCGCGAGTGATCAGCTGCACAAAATAGTGCGATGCGCAAAATAGCGCGAGTGAGAAACTGCACAAAACAGCGGGATACGCAAAACAGGCCGACGCGCAAAATAACGCGAGTGTAAACTGCACAAAATAGTGCGATGCGCAAAATAGCGCGAGTGATAAACTACACAAAACAGCGCGATGCGCAAAACAGGACGACGTATAAAATAACGTGAGTGTAAACTGCAAAAAACAGTGCGATGCGCAAAATAGCGTGAGTGATAAACTGCACAAAACAGTGCGATGCACAAAATCGGACAACGCGCAAAATAACGCGAGTGTAAACTGCCCAAAACAGTGGGATGCACAAAATAGCGTGAGTGATAAACTGCACAAAACAGCGTGGTGCGCAAAATAGGACGACGCGTAAAATAATGCGAGTGTAAACTACACAAAACAGTGCGATGCGCAAAATAGTGCGAGTGATAAACTGCACAAAACAGTGCGATGCGCAAAATAGCATGAATGATAAACTCCACAAAACAGTGCGATGCGCAAAATGGCGCGAGTGATAAGCTGCACAGAACAGCGCGATGCGAAAAACAGGACGACGCGCAAAATAACGCGAGTGTAAACTGCACAAAACAGTGCGATGCGTAAAATAGCACGAGTGATAAACTGCACAAAACAGTGCGATACGGAAAATAACGCGAGTGTAAACTGCTCAAAACAGTGCGATGCGCAAAATTGCGCGAGTGATAAACTGCACAAAACAGTGCGATGCGAAAACTAGGACGACGCGCAAAATAACGTGAGTGTGAACTACACAAAACAGTGCGATGCGCAAAATAGCGCGAGTGATAAACTGCACAAAACAGGGCGATGCGCAAAGTAGCGCGAGTGATAAAATGCACAAAACAGTGCGATGCGCAAAATAGGACGACGCGCAAAATAACGCGAGTGTAAACTGCACAAAACAGTGCGATGCGCAAAGTAGCGCGAGTGATAAACTGCACAAAACAGTGCGATGCGCAAAATAGCGCGAGTGATCAACTGCACAAAATAGTGCGATGCGCAAAATAGCGCGAGTGAGAAACTGCACAAAACAGCGGGATACGCAAAACAGGACGACGCGCAAAATAACGCGAGTGTAAACTGCACAAAATTGTGCGATGCGCAAAATTGCGCAAGTGATAAATTGCACAAAACAGTGCGATGCGCAAAATAGGACGACGCGCAAAATAACGCGAGTGTAAACTTCAAAAAATAGTGCGATGCGCAAAATAGCGCGAGTGATAAACTGCACAAAACCGTGCGATCCGTAAAACGGCACGAGTGATAAACTGCACAAAACAGCGCGATGCGCAATACAGGACGACGCGCAAAATAACGCGAGTGTAAACTGCACAAAGCAGTGCGAGGCGCAAAATAGCGCGAGTGATAAACTGCAAAAAACAGTACGATGCGCAAAATAGGACGACGCGCAAAATAACGCGAGTGTAAACTTCACAAAAAAGGGCGATGCACAAAATAGCGCAAGTGATAAACTGCACAAAACAGAGCGATGCGCAAAATAGGACGACGCGCAGAATAACGCGAGTGTAAACTGCACAAAACAGTGCGATGCGCAAAATAGCGCGAGTGATAAACTGCACAAAATAGTGCAATGCGCAAAATAGCGCTAGTGATAAACTTCACAAATAAGGGCGATGCGCAAAATAGGACAACGCGCAGAATAACGCGAGTGTAAACTGCACAAAACAGTGCGATGCGCAAAATTGCGCGAGTGATAAACTGCACAAATCAGTGCGATGCGCAAAATAGCCCGGGTGATAAACTGCACAAAACTGTGCGATGCCCAAAATAGCGCGAGTGATAAACTGCACAAAACAGGGCGATGCGCAAAATTACGACGACGCACAAAATAACGCGAGTGTAAACTGCACAAAACAGTGCGATGCGCAAAATAGCGCGAGTGATAAACTGCACAAAACAGTGCGACGCGCAAAATAGGACGACGCCCAAAATAACGCGAGTGTAAACTGCACAAAACAGTGCGATGTGCAAAATTGCGCGAGTGATAAACTGCACAAAACAGTGCGATGCGCAAAATAGCACGAGGGATAAACTGCAAAAAACAGTGCGATGCGCAAAATAGCGCGAGGGATAAAATGCACAAAACAGTGCGATGCGCAAAATGGCGCGAGTGATAAACTGCACAGAACAGCGCGATGTGGAAAACAGGACGACGCGCAAAATAACGCGAGTGTAAACTGCACAAAACAGTGCGATGCGCAAAATAGCGCGAGTGATAAACTGCACAAAACAGTGCGATGCAAAATAGCGCGAGTGATCAACTGCACAAAACAGTGCGACGTGCAAAATAGCGCGAGTGATAAACTGCACAAAACAGCGCGATGCGCAAAACAGGACGGCGCGCAAAATAACGCGAGTCTAAACTGCACAAAACAGTGCGATGCGCAAAATTGCGCGAGTCATAAATTGTACAAAACAGTGCGATGCGCAAAATAGGACGACGCGCAAAATAACGCGAGTGCAAACTGCACAAAATAGTGCGATGCGCAAAATAGCGCAGTGATAAACTGCACAAAACAGTGCGATGCGCAAAATGGCGCGAGTGATAAACTGCACAAAACAGCGCGGTGCGCAATATGGGACGACGCGCAAAGTAACGCGATTGTAAACTGCACAAAGCAGTGCGAGGCGCAAAATAGCGCGAGTGATAAACTGCAAAAAACAGTGAGATGCGCAAAATAGGACGACGCGCAAAATAACGCGAGTGTAAACTTCACAAAACAGGGCCATGCACAAAATAGCGCGAGTGATAAACTGCACGAAACAGTGCGATGAGCAAAATAGGACGACGCCCAAAATAACGCGAGTGTAAACTGCACAAAACAGTGCGATGCGCAAAATAGCGCGAGTGACAAACTGCACAAAACAGTGCGATGCGCAAAATAACGCGAGTGTAAACTGCTCAAAACAGTGCGATGCGCAAAATTACGCGAGTGATAAACTGCACTAAACAGTGCGATGCGCAAAGTAGGACGACGCGCAAAATAACGCGAGTGTGAACTGCACAAAACAGTGCGATGCGCAAAATAGCGCGAGTGATAGACTGCACAAAACAGGGCGATGCCCAAAGTAGCGCGAGTGATAAACTTCACAAAACAGTGCGATCCGCAAAATAGGATGACACGCAAAATAACGCGAGTAAAAACTGCACAAAACAGTGCGATGCGCAAAATGGAGCGAGTGATAAACTGCACAAAATAGCGCGATGCACAAAATAGGACGACGCCCAAAATAACGCGAGTGTAAACTGCACAAAACAGTGCGATGCGCAAAATTGCGCGAGTGATAAATTGCACAAAACAATGCGATGCGCAAAATAGGACGACGCGCAAAATAACGCGAGTGTAAACTGCACAAAACAGTGCGATGCGCAAAATAGCGCGAGTGATAAACTGCACAAAACAGTGCGATGCGCAAAATAGGACGACGTGCAAAATAACGCGAATGTAAACTGCACAAAACAATGCGATGTGCAAAATGGCGCGAGTGTAAGCTGCACAAAACAGGGCAATGCGCAAAATCGTGTAAGTGACAAACTGCGCAAAATAACGCGAGTGTAAACTGCTCAAAACAGCGCGATGCGCAAAATTGCGCAAGTGATAAACTGCACAAAACAGTGCGATGCGCAAACTAGGACGACGCGCAAAATAACGCGAGTGTGAACTACACAAAACAGTGCGATGCGCAAAATAGCGCGAGTGATAAACTGCACAAAACAGGGCGATGCGCAAAATAGCGCGAGTGATAAACTTCACAAAACAGTGCGATGCGCAAAATAGGACGACGCGCAAAATAACGCGAGTAAAAACTGCACAAAACAGTGCGATGCGCAAAATAGCGCGAGTGATAAACTGCACAAAACAGTGCGATGCGCAAAATAGCGCGAGTGATAAACTGCACAAAACAGTGCGATGCGCAAAATAGGACGACGCGCAAAATAACGCGAGCGTAAACTGCACAAAACAGTGCGATGCGCAAAGTAGCGCGAGTGATGAACTGCACAAAACAGTGCGATGCGCAAAATAGCGCGAGTGATAAACTGCACAAAACAGCGGGATACGCAAAACAGGACGACGCGCAAAATAACGCGAGTGTGAACTGCACAAAACAGTGCGATGCGCAAAATAGCGCGAGTGTAAGCTGCACAAAACAGGGCGATGCGCAAAATGGCGTAAGTGACAAACTGCGCAAAATAACGCGTGTGTAAACTGCTCAAAACAGTGCGATGCGCAAAATTGCGCAAGTGATAAACTGCACAAAATAGTGCGATGCGCAAACTAGGACGACGCGCAAAATAACGCGAGTGTGAACTACACAAAACAGTGCGATGCGCAAAATAGCGCGAGTGATAAACTGCACAAAACAGGGCGATGCGCAAAATAGCGCGAGTGATAAACTTCACAAAACAGTGCGAAGCGCAAAATAGGACGACGCGCAAAATAACGCGAGTAAAAACTGCACAAAACAGTGCGATGTGCAAAATAGCGCGAGTGATAAACTGCACAAAACAGTGCGATGCGCAAAATGGCGCGATTGCTAAACGGCACAAAACAGCGCGATGCGCAAAACAGGACGACGCGCAAAATAACGCGAGTGTAAACTGCACAAAACAGTGCGATGCGCAAAGTAGCGCGAGTGATGAACTGCACAAAACAGTGCGATGCGCAAAATAGCGCGAGTGATCAACTGCACAAAATAGTGCGATGCGCAAAATAGCGAGTGATAAACTGCACAAAACAGCGGGATACGCAAAACAAGACGACGCGCAAAATAACGCGAGTGTGAACTGCACAAAACAGTGCGATGCGCAAAATAGCGCGAGTGAAACTGCACAAAACAGTGCGATGCGCAAAATAGCGCGAGTGTAAGCTGCACAAAACAGGGCGATGCGCAAAATGGCGTAAGTGACAAACTGCGCAAAATAACGCGAGTGTAAACTGCTCAAAACAGTGCGATGCGCAAAATTGCGCAAGTGAATAAACTGCACAAAATAGTGCGATGCGCAAACTAGGACGACGCGCAAAATAACGCGAGTGTGAACTACACAAAACAGTGCGATGCGCAAAATAGCGCGAGTGATAAACTGCACAAAACAGGGCGATGCGCAAAATAGCGCGAGTGATAAACTTCACAAAACAGTGCGATGCGCAAAATAGGACGACGCGCAAAATAACGCGAGTAAAAACTGCACAAAACAGTGCGATGCGCAAAATAGCGCGAGTGATAAACTGCACAAAACAGTGCGATGCGCAAAATGGCGCGATTGCTAAACGGCACAAAACAGCGCGATGCGCAAAACAGGACGACGCGCAAAATAACGCGAGTGTAAACTGCACAAAACAGTGCGATGCGCAAAGTAGCGCGAGTGATGAACTGCACAAAACAGTGCGATGCGCAAAATAGCGCGAGTGATCAACTGCACAAAATAGTGCGATGCGCAAAATAGCGCGAGTGATAAACTGCACAAAACAGCGGGATACGCAAAACAAGACGACGCGCAAAATAACGCGAGTGTGAACTGCACAAAACAGTGCGATGCGCAAAATAGCGCGAGTGACAAACTGCACAAAACAAGGCGATGCGCAAAGTAGCGCGAGTGATAAACTTCACAAAACAGTGCGATGCGCAAAATAGGATGACACGCAAAATAACGCGAGTAAAAACTGCACAAAACAGTGCGATGCGCAAAGTAGCGCGAGTGATAAACTGCACAAAACAGCGCGATGCGCAACACAGGACGACGCCCAAAATAACGCGAGTGTAAACTACACAAAACAGTGCGATGCGCAAAATTGCGCGAGTGATAAATTGCCCAAAACAGTGCGATGCGCAAAATAGGACGACGCGCAAAATAACGCGAGTGTAAACTGCACAAAACAGTGCGATGCGCAAAGTAGCGCGAGTGATAAACTGCACAAAACAGTGCGATGCGCAAAATAGCGCGAGTGATCAACTGCACAAAATAGTGCGATGCGCAAAATAGCGCGAGTGATGAACTGCACAAAACAGCGGGATACGCAAAACAGGACGACGCGCAAAATAACGCGAGTGTAAACTGCACAAAATAGTGCGATGCGCAAAATTGCGCAAGTGATAAATTGCACAAAACAGTGCGATGCGCAAAATAGGACGACGCGTAAAATAACGCGAGTGTAAACTACACAAAACAGTGCGATGCGCAAAATAGGACGACGTGCAAAATAACGCGAATGTAAACTGCACAAAACAATGCGATGTGCAAAATAGCGCGAGTGTAAATTGCACAAAACAGGGCGATGCGCAAAATGGCGTAAGTGACAAACTGCGCAAAATAACGCGAGTGTAAACTGCTCAAAATAGTGTGATGCGCAAAATTGCGCAAGTGATAAACTGCACAAAACAGTGCGATGCGCAAACTAGGACGACGCGCAAAATAACGCGAGTGTGAACTACACAAAACAGTGCGATGCGCAAAATAGCGCGAGTGATAAACTACACAAAACAGGGCGATGCACAAAATAGCGCGAGTGATAAACTTCACAAAACAGTGCGATGTGCAAAATAGGACGACGCGCAAAATTACGCGAGTAAAAACTGCACAAAACAGTGCGATGCGCAAAATAGCGCGAGTGATAAACTGCACAAAACAGTGCGATGCGCAAAATGGCGCGATTGCTAAACGGCACAAAACAGCGCGATGCGCAAAACAGGACGACGCGCAAAATAACGCGAGTGTAAACTGCACAAAACAGTGCGAGGCGCAAAATAGCGCGAGTGATAAACTGCAAAAAACAGTGCGATGCGCAAAATAGGACGACGCGCAAAATAACGCGAGTGTAAACTTCACAAAACAGGGCGATGCACAAAATAGCGCGAGTGATAAACTGCACAAAACAGAGCGATGCGCAAAATAGGACGACGCGCAGAATAACACGAGTGTAAACTGCACAAAACAGTGCGATGCGCAAAATAGCGAGTGATAAACTGCACAAAATAGCGCAATGCGCAAAATAGCGCTAGTGATAAACTTCACAAATAAGGGCGATGCGCAAAATAGGACGACGCGCAAAATAACGCGAGTGTAAACTGCAAAAAACAGTGCGATGCGCAAAATTGCGCGAGTGATAAACTGCACAAATCAGTGCGATGCGCAAAATAGCCCGAGTGATAAACTGCACAAAACTGTGCGATGCCCAAAATAGCGCGAGTGATAAACTGCACAAAACAGGGCGATGCGCAAAATTACGACGACGCACAAAATAACGCGAGTGTAAACTGCACAAAACAGTGCGATGCGCAAAATAGCGCGTGTGATAAACTGCACAAAACAGTGCGACGCGCAAAATAGGGCGACGCCCAAAATAACGCGAGTGTAAACTGCACAAAACAGTGCGATGTGCAAAATTGCGCGAGTGATAAACTGCATAAAACAGTGCGATGCGCAAAATAGCACGAGGGATAAACTGCAAAAAAATAGTGCGATGCGCAAAATAGCGCGAGGGATAAAATGCACAAAACAGTGCAATGCGCAAAATGGCGCGAGTGATAAACTGCACAGAACAGCGCGATGTGGAAAACAGGACGACGCGCAAAATAACGCGAGTGTAAACTGCACAAAACAGTGCGATGCGCAAAATAGCGCGAGTGATAAACTGCACAAAACAGTGCGATGCGTAAAATTGCGCGAGTGATCAACTGCACAAAACAGTGCGATGCACAAAATAGCGCGAGTGATAAACTTCACAAAACAGTGCGATGTGCAAAATAGGACGACGCGCAAAATTACGCGAGTAAAAACTGCACAAAACAGTGCGATGCGCAAAATAGCGCGAGTGATAAACTGCACAAAACAGTGCGATGCGCAAAATGGCGTGATTGCTAACGGCACACAAAACAGCGCGATGCGCAAAACAGGACGACGCGCAAAATAACGCGAGTGTAAACTGCACAAAACAGTGCGAGGCGCAAAATAGCGCGAGTGATAAACTGCAAAAAACAGTGCGATGCGCAAAATAGGACGACGCGCAAAATAACGCGAGTGTAAACTTCACAAAACAGGGCGATGCACAAAATAGCGCGAGTGATAAACTGCACAAAACAGAGCGATGCGCAAAATAGGACGACGCGCAGAATAACGCGAGTGTAAACTGCAGAAAACAGTGCGATGCGCAAAATAGAGCGAGTGATAAACTGCACAAAATAGCGCAATGCGCAAAATAGCGCTAGTGATAAACTTCACAAATAAGGGCGATGCGCAAAATAGGACAACGCGCAGAATAATGCGAGTGTAAACTGCAGAAAACAGTGCGATGCGCAAAATTGCGCGAGTGATAAACTGCACAAATCAGTGCGATGCGCAAAATAGCCCGAGTGATAAACTGCACAAAACTTTGCGATGCCCAAAATAGCGCGAGTGATAAACTGCACAAAACAGGGCGATGCGCAAAATTACGACGACGCACATAATAACGCGAGTGTAAACTGCACAAAACAGTGCGATGCGCAAAATAGCGCGAGTGATAAACTGCACAAAACAGGGCGATGCGCAAAATAGGACGACGCCCAAAATAACGCGAGTGTAAACTGCACAAAACAGTGCGATGCGCAAAATTGCGCGAGTGATAAACTGCACAAAACAGTGCGATGCGCAAAATAGCACGAGGGATAAACTGCAAAAAACAGTGCGATGCGCAAAATAGCGCAAGGGATAAAATGCACAAAACAGTGCGATGCGCAAAATGGCGCGAGTGATAAATGCACAGAACAGCGCGGTGTGGAAAACAGGACGACGCGCAAAATAACGCGAGTGTAAAATGCACAGAACAGTGCGATGCGCAAAATAGCGCGAGTGATAAACTGCACAAAACAGTGCGATGCGCAAAATAGCGCGAGTGATCAACTGCACAAAACAGTGCGATGTGCAAAATAGCGCGAGTGATAAACTGAACAAAACAGCGCGATGCGCAAAACAGGACGACGCGCAAAATTACGCGAGTCTAAACTGCACAAAACAGTGCGATGCGTAAAATTGCGCGAGTCATAAATTGTACAAAACAGTGCGATGCGCAAAATAGGACGACGCGCAAAATAACGCTAGTGCAAACTGCACAAAATAGTGCGATGCGCAAAATAGCGCGAGTGATAAACTGCACAAAACAGCGGGATACGCAAAACAGGACGACGCGCAAAATAACGCGAGTGTAAACTGCACAAAATAGTGCGATGCGCAAAATTGCGCAAGTGACAAATTGCACAAAACAGTGCGATGCGCAAAATAGGACGACGCGCAAAATAACGCGAGTGTAAACTTCAAAAAATAGTGCGATGCGCAGAATAGCGCGAGTGATAAACTGCACAAAACAATGCGATCCGCAAAACGGCACGAGTGATAAACTGCACAAAACAGCGCGATGCGCAATACAGGACGATGCGCAAAATAACGCGAGTGTAAACTGCACAAAGCAGTGCGAGGCGCAAAATAGCGCGAGTGATAAACTGCAAAAAACAGTGCGATGCGCAAAATAGGACGACGCGCAAAATAACGCGAGTGTAAACTTCACAAAACAGTTCGATGTGGAAAATAGCGCGAGTGATAAACTGCACAAAACAATGCGATGCGCAAAATAGCGCGACAGATAAAATGTACAAAACAGCGCGATGCGCAAAACAGGACGACGCGCAAAATAACGCGAGTGTGAACTGCACAAAACAGTGCGATGCGCAAAATAGCACGAGGGCTAAACTGCAAAAAACAGTGCGATGCGCAAAATAGCGCGAGGAATAAACTGCACAAAACAGTGCGATGCGCAAAATGGCGCGAGTGATAAACTGCACAGAACAGCGCGATGTGGAAAACAGGATGACGCGCAAAATAACGCGAGTGTAAACTGCACAAAACAGAGTGATGCGCAAAATAGCGTGAGTGATAAACTGCACAAAACAGTGCGATGCGCAAAATAGGACGACGCGCAAAATAACGCGAGTGTAAACTGCACAAAACAGTTCGATGTGGAAAATAGCGCGAGTGATAAACTGCACAAAACAGTGCGATGCGCAAAATAGCGCGACAGATAAACTTTACAAAACAGCGCGATGCGCAAAACAAGACGACGCGCAAAATAACGCGAGTGTGAACTGCACAAAACAGTGCGATGCGCAAAATAGCGTGAGTGATAAACTGGACAAAACAGTGCGATGCGCAAAATAGCACGAGGGATGAACTGCACAAAACAGTGCGATGCGCAAAACAGCGCGAGGGATAAACTGCACAAAACAGCGTGATGTGGAAAACAGGACGACGCGCAAAATAATGCGAGTGTAAACTGCACAAAACAGTGCGATGCGCAAAATAGCGCCAGTGATAAACTGCACAAAACAGTGCGATGCGCAAAATAGGACGACGCCCAAAATACGCGAGTGTAAACTGCACAAAACAGCGCAATGCGCAAAATAGCACAAGTGATAAACTGCAAAAAACAGGGCATTGCGCAAAATGGCACAAGTGATAAACTGCTCAAAATAGCGCGATGCGCAAAACAGGACGACGCGCAAAATAACGCGAGTGTAAACTGCACAAAACAGTGCGATGCGCAAAATAGTGCGAGTGATAAACTGCACAAAACAGTGCGATGCGCAAAATAGGACGACGGGCAAAATATCGCGAGTGTAAACTTCACGAAACAGTGCGATGCGAAAATAGCGCGAGTGATAAATTGCACAAAACAGTGCGATGCGCAAAATAACGCGAGTGTAAACTGCACAAATCGGTGCGATGCGCAAAATAGTGCGCGTGATAAACTGCACAAAACAGTGCGATGCCCAAAATTGGACGACGTGCAAAATAACGCGAGTGTAAACTGCACAAATCAGTGCGATGCGCAAAATAGCCCGAGTGATAAGCTGCACAAAACAGTGCGATGTCCAAAATAGGACGACGCGCAAAATAACGCGAGTGTAAACTACACAAAATAGTGCGATGCGCAAAATAGCGCAAGTGATAAACTGCACAAAACAGTGCGATGCGCAAAATAGGACGACGCGCAGTATAACGCGAGTGTAAACTGCACAAAACAATGCGATAAGCAAAATAGCGACAGTGATAAATTGCAAAAACAGTGCTAGGCGTAAAATAGCGCGAGTGATAAACTGCACAAAACGGGCGATGCGCAAAATGGCGCAAGTGATAAACTGCACAAAACAGTGCGATGCGCAAAATAACGCGAGTGTAAACTGCACAAATCAGTGCGAGGTGAAAAATAGCGCGAGTGATAAACTGCACAAAACAGTGCGAGGCGCAAAATAGCGCGAGTGATAAACTGCACAAAACAGTGCGATGCGCAAAATAGGACGACGCGCAAAATAACGCGAGTGTAAACTGCACACAACAGTGCGATGTGGAAAATAGCGCGAGTGATAAACTGCACAAAACAGTGCGATGCGCAAAATAGCGCGACGGATAAACTGTACAAAACAGCGCGATGCGCAAAACAGGACGACGCGCAAAATAACGCGAGTGTGAACTGCACAAAACAGTGCGATGCGCAAAATAGCGTGAGTGATAAACTGCACAAAACAGTGCGATGCGCAAAATAGCACGGGATAAACTGCACAAAACATTGCGATGCGCAAAACACGCGAGGGATATAAATGCACAAAACAGCGTGATGTGGAAAACAGGACGACGCGCAAAATAATGCGAGTGTAAACTGCACAAAACAGTGCGATGCGGAAAATAACGCCAGTGATAAACTGCACAAAACAGTGCGATGCGCAAAATAGGACGACGCCCAAAATAACGCGAGTGTAAACTGCACAAAACAGCGCGATGCGCAAAATAGCGCAAGTGATAAACTGCAAAAAATAGGGCATTGCGCAAAATGGCGCGAGTGATAAACTGCTCAAAATAGCGCGATGCGCAAAACAGGACGACGCGCAAAATAACGCGAGTGTAAACTGCACAAAACAGTGCGATGCGCAAAATAGTGCGAGTGATAAACTGCACAAAACAGTGCGATGCGCAAAATACGACGACGGGCAAAATATCGCGAGTGTAAACTTCACGAAACAGTGCGATGCGAAAATAGCGCGAGTGATAAATTGCACAAAACAGTGCGATGCGCAAAATAACGCGGGTGTAAACTGCACAAATCGGTGCGATGCGCAAAATAGTGCGCGTGATAAACTGCACAAAACAGTGCGATGCCCAAAATTGGACGACGTGCAAAATAGCGCGAGTGTAAACTGCACAAAACAGTGCGATGCGCAAAATTGCGCAAGTGATAAACTGCACAAATCAGTGCGATGCGCAAAATAGCCCGAGTGATAAGCTGCACAAAACAGTGCGATGTCCAAAATAGGACGACGCGCAAAATAACGCGAGTGTAAACTGCACACAACAGTGCGATGTGGAAAATAGCGCGAGTGATAAACTGCACAAAACAGTGCGATGCGCAAAATAGCGCGACAGATAAACTGTACAAAACAGCGCGATGCGCAAAACAGGACGACGCGCAAAATAACGCGAGTGTGAACTGCACAAAACAGTGCGATGCGCAAAATAGCGTGAGTGATAAACTGCACAAAACAATGCGATGCGCAAAATAGCACGAGGGATAAACTGCACAAAACAGTGCGATGCGCAAAACAGCGCGAGGGATAAACTGCACAAAACAGCGTGATGTGGAAAACAGGACGACGCGCAAAATAATGCGAGTGTAAACTGCACAAAACAGTGCGATGCGGAAAATAGCGCCAGTGATAAACTGCACAAAACAGTGCGATGCGCAAAATAGGACGACGCCCAAAATAACGCGAGTGTAAACTGCACAAAACAGCGCGATGCGCAAAATAGCGCAAGTGATAAACTGCAAAAAACAGGGCATTGCGCAAAATGGCGCGAGTGATAAACTGCTCAAAATAGCGCGATGCGCAAAACAGGACGACGCGCGAAAATAACGCGAGTGTAAACTGCACAAAACAGTGCGATGCCAAAATAGTGCGAGTGAAAACTGCACAAAACAGTGCGATGCGCAAAATAGGACGACGGCAAAATATCGCGAGTGTAAACTTCACGAAACAGTGCGATGCGAAAATAGCGCGAGTGATAAATTGCACAAAACAGTGCGATGCGCAAAATAACGCGAGTGTAAACTGCACAAATCGGTGCGATGCGCAAAATAGTGCGCGTGATAAACTGCACAAAACAGTGCGATGCCCAAAATTGGACGACGTGCAAAATAACGCGAGTGTAAACTGCACAAAACAGTGCGATGCGCAAAATTGCGCAAGTGATAAACTGCACAAATCAGTGCGATGCGCAAAATAGCCCGAGTGATAAGCTGCACAAAACAGTGCGATGTCCAAAATAGGACGACGCGCAAAATAACGCGAGTGTAAACTACACAAAATAGTGCGATGCGCAAAATAGCGCAAGTGATAAACTGCACAAAACAGTGCGATGCGCAAAATAGGACGACGCGCAGTATAACGCGAGTGTAAACTGCACAAAACAATGCGATAAGCAAAATAGCGACAGTGATAAATTGCACAAAACAGTGCTAGGCGCAAAATAGCGCGAGTGATAAACTGCACAAAACAGGGCGATGCGCAAAATGGCGCAAGTGATAAACTGCACAAAACAGTGCGATGCGCAAAATAACGCGAGTGTAAACTGCACAAATCAGTGCGAGGCGAAAAATAGCGCGAGTGATAAACTGCACAAAACAGTGCGAGGCGCAAAATAGCGCGAGTGATAAACTGCACAAAACAGTGCGATGCGCAAAATAGGACTACGCGCAAAATAACGCGAGTGTAAACTTCACAAAACAGTGCGATGCGAAAATAGCGCGAGTGATAAACTGCACAAAATAGTGCGACGCGCAAAATAGGACGACGCGCAGAATAACGCGAGTGTAAACTGCACAAAACAGTGCGATGCACAAAATAGCGCGAGTGATAAACTGCACAAATCAGTGCGATGCGCAAAATAGCGCGAGTGATAAACTGCACAAAACAGTGCGATGCGTAAAATAGGGCGAGTGATAAACTTCACAAAACAGGGCGATGCGCAAAGTAGCGGGAGTGATAAACTGCACAAAACAGTGTGATGCGCAAAAGAGGACGACGCGCAAAATAACGCGAGTGTAAACTGCACAAAACAGTGCGATGCGCAAAATAGCGCGAGTGATAAACTGCACTGAACAGTGCGATGCGCAAAACAGGACGACGCGCAAAATAACGCGATTGTAAACCGCACAAAACAATGCGATGCGCAAAATAGCGCGAGTCATAAACTGCATAAAACAGTGCGATGCGCAAAATAGGACGACGCGCAAAATAACGCGAGTGTAAACTGCACAAAACAATGCAATGCGAAAATAGCGCAAGTGATAAACTGCAAAAAATAGTGCGCTGCGCAAAATAGCGCGAGGGATAAACTGCACAAAACAGTGCGATGCGCAAAATGGCGCGAGTGATAAACTGCACAGAACAGCGCGATGTGCAATACAGGACGACGCGCAAAATAACGCGAGTGTAAACTGCACAAAACAGTGCGATGCGCAAAATTGCGCGAGTTATAAACTGCACAAAACAGTGCGATGCGCAAAATAGCGCGAGGGATAAACTGCACAAAATAGTGCGATGCGCAAAATAGGACGACGCGCAAAATAACGCGAATGTAAACTGCACAAAACAGTGCGATGCGCAAAATAGCGCCAGTGATAAACTGCACAAAACGGTGCGATGCGCAAAATAGGACGACGCGCAAAATAATGCGAGTGTAAACTGCACAAAACAGTGCAACGCGCAAAATAGCGCGAGCGATAAATTGCACAAAACAGTGCGATGCGCAAAATAGCGCGAGTGATAAACTGCACAAAACAGGCCGTTGCGCCAAATAGGGCGAGTGATAAACTACACAAAACAGGGCGATGCGCAAAATAGCGGGAGTGATAAACTGCACAAAACAGTGCGATGCGCAAAAGAGGACGACGCGCAAAATAACACGAGCGTAAACTGCACAAAACAGTGCGATGCGCAAAATAGCGCGAGCGATAAACTGCACAAAACAGTGCGATGAGCAAAATAGCGCGAGTGATAAACTGCATTGAACAGCGCGATGCGCAAAATGGGACGACGCGCAAAATAACGCGATTGTAAACTGCACAAAACAATGCGATGCGCAAAATAGCGCGAGTGATAAACTGCATAAAACAGTGCGATGCGCAAAATAGGACGACACGCAAAATAACCCGACTGTAAACTGCACAAAACAGTGCAATGCGAAAATAGCGTAAGTGATAAACTGCAAAAAATAGTGCGCTGCGCAAAATAGCGCGAGGGATAAACTGCACAAAACAGTGCGATGCGCAAAATGGCGCGAGTGATAAACTGCACAGAACAACGCGATGTGGAAAACAGGACGACGCACAAAATAACGCGAGTGTAAACTGCACAAAACAGTGCGATGCGCAAAATAACGCGAGTGTTAAACTGCACAAAACAGTACGATGCGCAAAAGAGGACGACGCGAAAAATAACGCGAGTGTAAACTGCACAAAACAGTGCGATGCGCAAAATAGCGCGAGTGATAAACTGCACTGAACAGCGCGATGCGCAAAACAGGACAACGCGCAAAATAACGCGATTGTAAACTGCACAAAACAATGCGATGCGCAAAATAGCGCGAGTGATAAAATGCATATAACAGTGCGATGCGCAAAATAGGACGACCCGCAAAATAACGCGAGTGTAAACTGCACAAAACAGTGCAATGCGAAAATAGCGTAAGTGATAAACTGCAAAAAATAGTGCGCTGCGCAAAATAGCGCGAGGGATAAACTGCACAAAACAGTGCGATGCGCAAAATGGCGCGAGTGATAAACTGCACAGAACAGCGCGATGTGGAAAACAGGACGACGCGCAAAATAACGCCAGTGTAAACTGCACAAAACAGTGCGATGCGCAAAATAGCGCGAGTGATAAACTGCACAAAACAGTGCGATGCGCAAAATAGGACGACGCGCAAAATAACGCGAGTGTAAACTTCACAAAACAGTGCGATGCGAAAATAGCGCGAGTGATAAACTGCACAAAACAGTGCG
Source organism: Camellia japonica (assembly GCA_030407325.1). Lineage (NCBI taxonomy): Eukaryota > Viridiplantae > Streptophyta > Magnoliopsida > Ericales > Theaceae > Camellia > Camellia japonica. The sequence goes on along the minus strand of JAPPVO010001172.1, from coordinate 95,019 downwards.
ATGCGCAAAATAACGCGAGTGTAAACTGCACAAATCAGTGCGATGCGCAAAATAGCGCGAGTGATAAACTGCACAAAACAGGGCGATGCCCAAAATTGGACGACGCGCAAAATAACGCGAGTGTAAACTGCACAAAACAGTGCGATCCGCAAAATAGCGCGAGTGATAAACTGCACAAATCAGTGCGATGCGCAAAATAGCCCGAGTGATAAACTGCACAAAACAGTGCGATGCCTAAAATAGGACGACGCGCAAAATAACGCGAGTGTAAACTTCACAAAATAGCGCGAGAGATAAACTGCACAAAACTGTGCGATGCGCAAAATAGGACGACGCGCAGAATAACGCGAGTGTAAACTGCACAAAACAGTGCGATAAGCAAAATAGCGAGAGTGATAAACTGCACAAAACAGTGCGAGGCGCAAAATAGCGCGAGTGATAAACTGCACAAAACAGGGCGATGAGCAAAATGGCGCAAGTGATAAACTGCACAAAACAGTGCGATGCGGAAAATAACGCGAGCGCAAACTGCACAAATTAGTGCGATGCGCAAAATAGCGCGTCTGATAAACTGCACAAAACAGTGCGAGGCGCAAAATAGCGCGAGTGATAAACAGCACAAAAGAGTGCGATGCGCAAAATAGGACGACGCGCAGAATTACGCGAGTGTAAACTGCACAAAACAGTGCGATGCGCAAAATAGCGCGAGTGATAAACTGCACAAATTAGTGCAATGCGCAAAATAGCGCGAGTGATAAACTGCACAAAACAGTGCGATGCGCAAAATAGGGCGAGTGATAAACTGCACAAAACAGCGCGATGCGCAAAATGGCGCGAGTGTAAACTGCACAAAACAGTGTGATGCGCAAAATAGCGCGAGTGATAAACTGCACAAAACAGTGCAATGCGCAAAAGAGGACGACGCGCAAAATAACGCGAGTGTAAACTGCACAAAACAGTGCGATGCGCAAAATAGCGCGAGTGATAAACTGCACAAAACACTGCGATGCGCAAAATAGCGCGAGTGATAAACTGCACAAAACAGCGCGATGCGCAAAACAGGACGACGCGCAAAATAACGCGATTGTAAACTGCACAAAACAGTGCGACGCGCAAAATAGCGCGAGTGATAAACTGCACAAAACAGTGCGATGCCCAAAATAGGACGACGCGCAAAATAACGCGAGTGTAAAATTCACACAACAGTGCAATGCGCAAAATAGCGCGAGTGATAAATTGCACAAAACAGGGCGACGCGCAAAATAGCGCGAGTGATAAACTGCACAAAACAGCGCGATGCGCAAAACAGGACGACGCGCAAAATAACGCGAGTGTAAACTGCACAAAACAGTGCGATGCGGAAAATAGCGCGAGTGATAAACTGCACAAAACAGTGCGATGCGGAAAATAGGACGACGCCCAAAATAACGCGAGTGTAAACTGCACAAAACAGTGCGATGCTCAAAATAGCGTGAGTGATAAACTGCACAAAACAGTGCGATGCGCAAAATAGGACGACGCCCAAAATAACGCGAGTGTAAACTGCACAAAACAGTGCGGTGCGCAAAATAGGACGATGCGCAAAATCACGCGAGTGTAAAGTGCACAAAACAGTGCGATGCGCAAAATAGCGTGAGTGACAAGCTGCACAAAACAGCACGATGCGCAAAACAGGACGACGCGCAAAATAACGCGAGTGTAAACTGCACAAAACAGTGCGATGCGCAAAATAGCGCGAGTGATAAACTGCACAAACCAGTGCGATGCGTAAAATAGCGCGGGTGATAAACTGCACAAAACAGTGCGATGCCCAAAATAGGACGACGCGCAAAATAACGCGAGTGAAAAATTCACAAAACAGTGCAATGCGCAAAATAGCGCGAGTTATAAATTGCACAAAACAGGGTGACGCGCAAAATTGCGCGAGTGATAAACTGCACAAAACAGCGCGATGCGCAAAACAGGACGACGCGCAAAATAACGCGAATGTAAACTGCACAAAATAGTGCAATGTGCAAAATAGCGCGAGTGATAAACTGCACAAAACAGTACGATGCGCAAAATAGGACGACGCCCAAAATAACGCGAGGGTAAACTGCACAAAACTGTGCGATGCGCAAAATAGCGCGAGTGATAAACTGCACAAAATAGTGCGATGCGCAAAATAGGACGACGCCCAAAATAACACGAGTGTAAACTGCACAAAACAGTGCGACGCGCAAAATAGCGCGAGTGATAAACTGCATAAAACAGTGCGATGCGCAAAATAGGACGACGCGCAAAATAACGCGCGTGTAAACTGCACAAAACAGTGCGATGCGCAAAATAGCGCGATGATTAAACTGCACAAAACAGTCGATGCGCAAAATAGCCCGAGGATAAACTGCACAAAACAGTGCGATGCGCAAAATGGCGCGAGTGATAAACTGCACAGAACTGCGCGATGTGGAAAACAGGACGACGCGTAAAATAACGCGAGTGTGAACTACACAAAACAGTGCGATGCACAAAATAGCGTGAGTGATAAACTGCACAAAAAATAGGACGACGCGCAAAATAACGCGAGTGTAAAATGCGCAAAACAGGGCGATGCACAAAATAGCGCGAGTGATAAACTGCATAAAACAGTGCGATGCGCAAAATAGGACGACGCGCAAAATAACGCGCGTGTAAACTGCACAAAACAGTGCGATGCGCAAAATAGCGCGAGTGATAAACTGCACAAAACAGTGCGATGCGCAAAATAGCCCGAGGGATAAACTGCACAAAACAGTGCGATGCGCAAAATGGCGCGAGTGATAAACTGCACAGAACTGCGCGATGTGGAAAACAGGACGACGCGTAAAATAACGCGAGTGTGAACTGCACAAAACAGTGCGATGCACAAAATAGCGTGAGTGATAAACTGCACAAAAAATAGGACGACGCGCAAAATAACGCGAGTGTAAACTGCGCAAAACAGGGCGATGCGCAAAATAGCGCGAGTGATAAACTGCACAAAACAGGGCGATGCGCAAAATGGCGCAATTGATAAACAGCACAAAACAGTACGATGCGCATAATAACGCGAGTGTACACTGCACAAATCAGTGCGATGTGCAAAATAGCGCGAGGGATAAACTGCACAAAACAGTGCGATGCGCAAAATCGGACGACGCGCAATATAACGCGAGTGTAAACTGGACAAAACAGTGCGATGCGCAAAATAGCGCGAGTGATAAACTGCACAAAACAGTGCGATGCCTAAAATAGGACGACTCGCAAAATAACGCGAGTGTAAACTGCACAAAACAGTGCGGTGCGCAAAATAGGACGATGCGCAAAATAACGCGAGTGTAAAGTGCACAAAACAGTGCGATGCGCAAAATAGCGTGAGTGATAAGTTGCACAAAACAGCGCGATGCGCAAAACAGGACGACGCGCAAAATAACGCGAGTGTAAACTGCATAAAACAGTGCGATGCGCAAAATAGCGCGAGTGATAAACTGCACAAAACAGTGCGATGTGCAAAATAGGACGACGCGCAAAATAACGCGAGTGTAAAATTCACAAAACAGTGCAATGCGCAAAATAGCGCGAGTGATAAATTGCACAAAACAGGGCGACGCGCAAAATAGCGCAAGTGATAAACTGCACAAAAAAGCGCGATGCGCAAAACAGGACGACGCGCAAAATAACGCGAGTGTAAACTGCACAAAACAGTGCGATGTGCAAAATAGCGCGAGTGATAAACTGCACAAAACAGTGCGATGCGCAAAATAGGACGACGCCCAAAATAACGCGAGTGTAAACTATACAAAACAGTGCGATGCGCAAAATAGCGCGAGTGATAAACTGCACAAAACAGTGCGATGCGCAAAATGGCAAGAGTGATAAACTGTTCAAAATAGCGCGATGCGCAAAAGAGGACGACGCGCAAAATAACGCGAGTGTAAACTGCACAAAATAGTGCAATGCGCAAAATAGCGCGAGTGATAAACTGCACAAAACAGTGCGATGCGTAAAATAGCGCGAGTGATAAGCTGCACAAAACAGCGCGATGCGCAAAACAGAACGACGCGCAAAATAACGCGAGTTTAAACTGCACAAAACAGTGCGATGCGCAAAACAGCGCGAGTGATAAACTGCACAAAATAGTGCGATGCGCAAAATAGGACGACGCCCAAAATAACGCGAGTGTAAACTGCACAAAACGGTGCGATGCGCAAAATAGCGCGAGTGATAAACTGTACAAAACAGTGCGATGCGCAAAATGGCAAGAGTGATAAACTGCTCAAAATAGCGCGATGCGCAAAAGAGGACGACGCGCAAAATAACGCGAGTGTAAACTGCACAAAATAGTGCAATGCGCAAAATAGCACGAGTGATAAATTGCACAAAACAGGGCGATGCGCACAAAACAGCGCGATGCGAAAAACAGGACGACGCGCAAAATAACGCGAGTGTAAACGGCACAAAACAGTGCGATGCGCAAAATAGCGCGAGTGATAAACTGCACAAAACAGTGCGATGCGCAAAATAGCGTGAGTGATAAACTGCACAAAACAGCGCGATGCGCAAAATAGGACGACGCGCAAAATAACGCGAGTGTAAATGGCACAAAACAGTGCGATGCGCAAAATAGCGCGAGTGATAAACTGCACAAAACAGTGCGTTGACAAAATAGCGCGAGTGATAAACGCGCAAAATAATGCGAGGGTAAAGTGCACAAAATAGTGCGGTGCGCAAAATAGGACGATGCGCAAAATAACGCGAGTGTAAAGTGCACAAAACTGTGCGATGCGCAAAATAGCGCGAGTGATAAACTGCACAAAACAGAACGACGCGCAAAATAGCACGACGCGCAAAATAATGCGAGTGTATACTGCACAAAACAGTGCGATGCGCAAAATAGCGCGAGTGATAAACTGCATAAAACAGTGCGATGCCCAAAATAGCGCGAGGGATAAACTGCACAAAACAGTGCGATGCGCAAAATAGCACGAGGGATAAACTGCACAAAACAGTGCGATGCGCAAAATGGCGCGAGTGATAAACTGCACAGAACAGCGCGATGTGGAAAACAGGACGACGCGTAAAATAACGCGAGTGTGAACTGCACAAAACAGTGCGATGCACAAAATAGCGTGAGTGATAAACTGCACAAAACAGGGCGATGCGCAAAATAGGACGACGCGCAACATAACGCGAGTGTAAACTGCGCAAAACAGTGCGATGCGCAAAATAGCGCGAGTGATAAACTGCACAAAACAGGGCTATGGGCAAAATGGCGCAATTGATAAACAGCACAAAACAGTACGATGCGCATAATAACGCGAGTGTACACTGCACAAATCAGTGCGATGTGCAAAATAGCGCGAGTGATAAACTGCACAAAACAGTGCGATGCGCAAAATAGCGCGAGTGATAAACTGCACAAACAGTGCGATGCCTAAAATAGGACGACGCGCAAAATAACGCGAGTGTAAACTGCACAAAACAGTGCGATGCGCAAAATAGGACGACGCCCAAAATAACGGGAGTGATAAACTGCACAAAACAGTGTGATGCGCAAAATAGGACGACGCCCAAAATAACGCGAGTGATAGACTGCACAAAACAGTGTGATGCGCAAAATAGGACGACGCCCAAAATAACGCGAGTGTAAACTGCACAAAACAGTGCGATGCGCAAAATACCGCGAGTGATAAACTGCACACAACAGTGCGATGCGCAAAACAGGACGACGCGGAAAATAACGCGAGTGTAAACTGCACAAAACAGTGCGATGCGCAAAATAGCGCGAGTGATAAACTGCACAAAACAGCGCGATGCGCAAAACAGGACGACGCGCAAAATAACGCGAGTGTAAAAGGCACAAAATAGTAGTGCGATGCGCAAAATAGCGCGAGTGATAAACTGCACAAAACAGTGCGATGCGCAAAATAGCGCGAGTGATAAACAGCATAAAACAGTGCGATGCGCAAAACAGGACGACGCGCAAAATAACGCGAGTGTAAACGGCACAAACAGTGCGATGCGCAAAATAGCGCGAGTGATAAACTGCACAAAATAGTGCGATGCGCAAAATAGGACGACGCGCAAAATAACGCGAGTGTAAACTGCACAAAACAGTGCGTTGCGCAAAATAGCGCGAGTGATAAACTGCACAAAACAGGGCGATGCGAAAAATGGCGCCAGTGATAAACAGCACAAAACAGTGCGATGCGCAAAATAACGCGAGTGTAAACTGCACAAATCAGTGCGATGCGCAAAATAGCGCGAGTGATAAACAGCACAAAACAGTGCGATACGCAAAATAGGACGACGCGCAAAATAACGCGAGTGTAAACTGCACAAAACAGTGCGATGCGCAAAATGGCGCGAGTGATAAACTGCACAAAATAGCGAGATGCGCAAAACAGGACGACGCGCAAAATAACGCGAGTGTAAACTGCACAAAACAGTGCAATGCGCAAAATAGCGAGAGTGATAAATTGCACAAAACAGTGCGATACGCAAAATAGCTCGAGTGATAAACTGCACAAAACATGGCGATGCGCAAAATGGCGCGAGTGATAAGCTGCACAAAACAACTCGATGCGAAAAACAAGACAACGCGCAAATAACGCGAGTGTAAACTGCACAAAACAGTGCGATGCGCAAAATAGCAGGAGTGATAAACTACTCAAAACAGTGCGATGCGCAAAATAGGACGACGCCCAAAATAACGGGAGTGATAAACGGCACAAGACAGTGTGATGCGCAAAATAGGACGACGCCCAAAATAACGCGAGCGATAGACTGCACAAAACAGTGTGATGCGCAAAATAGGACGACGCCCAAAATAACGGGAGTGTAAACTGCACAAAACAGTGTGATGCGCAAAATAGCGTGAGTGATAAACTGCACAAAACAGTGCGATGCGCAAAATGGCGCGAGTGATAAACTGCTCAAAATAGCGCGATGCGCAAAACAGGACGACGCTCAAAATAACACGAGTGTAAACTGCACAAAACAGTACAATGCGCAAAATAGCACGAGTGATAAATTGCACAAAACAGGACGACGCGCAAAATAACACGACTGTAAACTACAGAAAACAGTGCAATGCGCAAAATAGCGCTTGTGATAAACTGCACAAAACTGTGCGATGCGCAAAATAGCGCGAGTGATAAGCTACACAAAACAGCGCGACGCGCAAAACAGGACGACGCGCAAAATAACGCGTGTGTAAACTGCACAAAACAGTGCGATGCGCAAAATAGCGCGAGTGATAAACTGCACAAAACAGTGCGATGCGCAAAATAGGACGACGCGCAAAATAACGCGAGTGTAAACTGCACAAAACAGTGCGTTGCGCAAAATAGCGCGAGTGATAAACTGCACAAAATAGGGCGATGCGCAAAATGGCGCAAGTGATAAACAGCACAAAACAGTGCGATGCGCAAAATAACGCGAGTGTAAACTGCACAAAACAGTGCGATGCGCAAAGTAGCGCGAGTGATAAACTGCACAAATCAGTGCGATGCGCAAAATAGTGCGAGTGATAAACTGTACAAAACAGTGCGATGCCCAAAATAGGACGACGCGCAAAATAACGCGAGTGTAAACTGCACAAAACAGTGCGATGCGCAAAATAGCGCGAGTGATAAACTGCACAAAACAGTGTGATGCGCAAAATAGGACGACGCCCAAAATAACGGGAGTGTAAACTGCACAAAACAGTGCGATGCGCAAAATAGCACGAGTGATAAACTGCACAAAACAGTGCGATGCGCAAAATAGGACGACGCGCAAAATAACGCGAGTGTAAACTGCACAAAACAGTGCGTTGCGCAAAATAGCGCGAGTGATAAACTGCACAAAACAGGGTGATGCGCAAAATGGCGCAAGTGATAGACAGCACAAAATAGTGCGATGCGCAAAATAACGCGAGTTTAAACTGCACAAAACAGTGCGATGCGCAAAATAGCGCGAGTGATAAACTACACAAAACAGTGCGATGCGCAAAATAGGACGACGCCCAAAATAACGCGAGTGTAAACTGCACAAAACAGTGTGATGCACAAAATAGCGCGAGTGATACACTGCACAAAACAGTGCGATGCGTAAAATGGCAAGAGTGATAAACTGCTCAAAATAGCGCGATGCGCAAAAGGGGACGACGCGCAAAATAACGCGAGTGTAAACTGCACAAAATAGTGCAATGCGCAAAATAGCGCGAGTGATAAACTGCACAAAACAGTGCGATGCACAAAACAGTGCGATGCGCAAAATAGCGCGAGTGATAAGCTGCACAAAACAGCACGATGTGCAAAACAGGACGACGCGCAAAATAACGCGAGTGTAAACTGCACAGAACAGTGCGATGCGCAAAACAGCGCGAGTGATAAACTGCACAAAACAGTGTGATGCGCAAAATAGGACGACGCCCAAAATAACGCGAGTGTAAACTGCACAAAACAGTGTGATGCGCAAAATAGCGGGAGTGATAAACTGTACAAAACAGTGCGATGCGCAAAACGGCAAGAGTGATAAACTGCTCAAAATAGCGCGATGCGCAAAAGAGGACGACGCTCAAAATAACGCGAGTGTAAACTGCACAAAATAGTGCAATGCGCAAAATAGCGGGAGTGATAAATTGCACAAAACAGGGCGATGCGCAAAATGGCGCGAGTGATAAACTGCACAAAACAGCGCGATGCGAAAAACAAGACGACGCGCAAAGTAACGCGAGTGGAAACTGTACAAAACAGTGCGATGCGCAAAATAGCGCGAGTGATAAACTGCACAAGATAGTGCGATGTGCAAAATAGGACGGCGCGCAAAATAACGCGAGTGTAAACTGCACAAAACAGTGCGATGCGCAAACTAGCGCGAGTGATAAACTGCACAAAACATGCGATGCGCAAAATAGCGGAGTCATAAACCGCACAAAACAGCGCGATGCGCAAACAGCACGCGCAAAATACGCGAGTGTAACGGCACAAAACAGTGCGATGCGCAAAATAGCGCGAGTGATAAACTGCACAAAACGTGCGATGCGCAAAATACGGCGAGTGATAACTGCACAAAACAGTGCGATGCGCAAAATAGCGCGAGTGATAAACGCACAAACAGTGCGATGCGCAAAATAGCACGAGTGATAAACTGCGCAAAACAGCGCGATGCCCAAAAAGACGACGCGCAGAATAACGCTAGTGTAAACGGCACAAAACAGTGCGATGCGCAAAATAGCGCGAGTGATAAACTGCACAAAACAGTGCGATGCCAAAATAGGACGACCGCAAATAACGCTGTGAACTACACAAAACAGTGCGTTGCGAAAATAGCGAGATTGATAAACTGCACAAACAGGGATCGCAAATGGCGCAAGTGATAAACAGCACAAAACTGCGATGTGAAAAATACGCGAGTGTAATTGCACAAATCAGTGTGATGCGCAAAATAGCGCGAGTGATAAACTGCACAAAACATTGCGATGCGCAAAATAGGACGACGCGCAAATACCGCGAGTGTAAACTGCACAAAACAGTACGATGCGCAAAGGAGCGCTAGTGATAACTGCACAAATCAGTGCGATGCGCAAAATAGTTCGAGTGATAAACTATACAAACATGCGATGCCCAAAATAGGACGACGCGCAAATAACGCGAGTGTAAACTGCAACAAACAGTGCGATGCGCAAATAGCGCAATGATAAACTGCACAAACAGTGTGATGCGGCAAAATAGGACGACGCCCAAAATAAGGGTGTAAACTGCACAAAACAGTGCGATGCGCAAAATAGCGCGAGTGATAAACTGCACAAAACAGTGCGATGCGCAAAATGGCGCGAGTGATAAACTGCACAAAATTGAGTGATGCGCAAAACAGGACGACGCGCAAAATAACGCGAGTGTAAACTGCACAAAACAGTGCAATGCGCAAAATAGCGCGAGTGATAAATTGCACAAAACAGTGCGATGCACAAAATAGCTCGAGTGATAAACTGCACAAAACATGGCGATGCGCAAAATGGCGCGAGTGATAAGCTGCACAAAACTGCGCGATGCGAAAAACAAGACAACGCGCAAATAACGCGAGTGTAAACTGCACAAAACAGTGCGATGCGCAAAATAGCGCGAGTGATAAACTACTCAAAATAGTGCGATGCGCAAAATAGGACGACGCCCAAAATAACGGGAGTGATAAACTGCACAAAATTGTGTGATGCGCAAAATAGGACGACGCCCAAAATCCGAGTGATAGACTGCACAAAACAGTGTGATGCGCAAATAGGACGACGCCCAAAATAACGGGAGTGTAACTGCACAAAAGTGTGATGCGCAAAATAGCGTGAGTGATAAACTGCACAAACAGTGCGATGCGCAAAATGGCGCGAGTGATAAACTGCTCAAAATAGCGCGATGCGCAAACGGACGACGCGCAAAATTACAACAGTGTAAACTGCACAAAACCGTGCAATGCGCAAAATAGCGCGAGTGATAAATTGCACAACAACAGGACGACGCCAAAATAACACGAGTGTAAACTACAGAAAACAGTGCAATGCGCAAAATAGCGCGTGTGATAAACTGCACAAAACTGTGCGATGCGCAAAATAGTGCGAGTGATAACTGTACAAAACAGTGCGATGCCCAAAATAGGACAACGTGCAAATAACGCGAGTGTAAACTGGTCACAAAACTGCGATGCGCAAATATCGCGAGTGATAAACTGCACAAAACAGTGCGTTGCGCAAAATAGACGACGACCAAATAACGTTAGTGTAAACTGCACAAAACAGTGCGATGCGCAAATAGCGCGAGTGATAAACTGCACAAAACCGTGCGATGCGCAAAATGGCAAGAGTGATAAACTGCTCAAAATAGCGCGATGCGCAAAATACGACGACCGCAAAATAACGCGAGTGTAACTGCACAAAACAGTGCGATGCACAAATAGCGCGAGTGATAAACTGCACAAAACAGTGTGATGCGCACAAATAGGACGACGCCCAAAATAACGGGAGTGTAAACTGCACAAAACAGTGCGATGCGCAAAATAGCGCGAGTGATAACTGCACAAAAGTGCAATGCGCAAAATGGCGCGAGTGATAAACTGCACAAATAGCGTGATGCGCAAAACAGGAACGACGCGCAAATAACGCGAGTGTAAACTGCACAAAACAGTGCAATGCGCAAAATAGCGCGAGTGGTAAATTGCACAAAACATTGCGATGCACAAAATAGCTCGAGTGATAAACTGCACAAAACATGGCGATGCGCAAAATGGCGCGAGTGATAAGCTGCACACAAAACAACGCGATGCGAAAAACAAGACAACGCGTAATACGCGAGTGTAAACTGTACAAAACAGTGCGATGCGCAAAATAGCGCGAGTGATAACTACTCAAAACAGTGCGATGCGCAAAATAGGACGACGCCCAAAATAACGGGAGTGATAAACTGCACAAAACAGTGTGATGCGTCAAAATAGGACGACGTCCCAAAATAACGCGAGTGATAGACTGCACAACAGTGTGATGCGCAAATAGGACGACGCCCAAAATAACGCGAGTGTAAACTGCACAAAACAGTGTGATGCGCAAAATAGCGTGAGTGATAAACTGCACAAAACAGTGCGATGCGCAAAATGGCGCGAGTGATAAACTGCTCAAAATAGCGCGATGCGCAAAACAGGACGACGCGCAAAATAACGCGAGTGTAAACTGCACAAAACAGTGCAATGCGCAAAATAGCGCGAGTGAGAAATTGCACAAAACAGGACGACGCGCAAAATAACACTAGTGTAAACTACAGAAAACAGTGCAATGCGCAAAATAGCGCTTGTGATAAACTGCACAAAACTGTGCGATGCGCAAAATAGCGCGAGTGATAAGCTACACAAAACAGCGTGACGCGCAAAACAGGAAGACGCGCAAAATAACGCGAGTGTAAACTGCACAAAACAGTGCCACGCGCAAAATAGCGCGAGTGATAAACTGCACAAAACAGTGCGATGTGCAAAATAGGACGGCGCGCAAAATAACGCGAGTGTAAACTGCACAAAACAGTGCGATGCGCAAAATAGCGCGAGTGATAAACTACACAAAACAGTGCGATGCGCAAAATAGCGGAGTGATAAACCGCACAAAACAGCGCGATGCGCAAAATAGGACGACGCGCAAAATAACGCGAGTGTAAGCGGCACAAAACAGTGCGATGCGCAAAATAGCGCGAGTGATAAACTGCACAAAACAGTGCGATGCGCAAAATAGGACGACGCGCAAAATAACGCGAGTGTAAACTGCACAAAACAGTGCGATGCGCAAAATAGCGCGAGTGATAAACTGCACAAAACAGCGCGATGCGCAAAATAGCGCGAGTGATAAACTGCACAAAACAGCGCGATGTGCAAAACAGGACGACGCGCAAAATAACGCGAGTGTAAACGGCACAAAACAGTGCGATGCGCAAAATAGCGCGAGTGATAAACTGCACAAAACAGTGCGATGCGCAAAATAGGACGACGCGCAAAATAACGCGAGTGTAAACTGCACAAAACAGTGCGTTGCGCAAAATAGCGCGAGTGATAAACTGCACAAAACAGGGCGATGCGCAAAATGGCGCAAGTGATAAACAGCAGAAAACAGTGCGATGCGCAAAATAACGCGAGTGTAAACTGCACAAAACAGTGCGATGCGCAAAATAGCGCGAGTGATCAACTGTACAAAACAGTGCGATGCGCAAAATGGCAAGAGTGATAAACTGCTCAAAATAGCGCGATGCGCAAAATAACACGAGGGTAAACTGCACAAAATTGTGCAATGCGCAAAATAGCGCGAGTGATAAATTGCACAAAACAGGGCGATGCGCAAAATGGCGCGAGTGATAAACTGCACAAAATAGCGCGATGCGAAAAACAGGACGACGCGCAAAATAACGCGAGTGGAAACTGCACAAAACAGTGCGATGCGCAAAATAGCGCGAGTGATAAACTGCACAAAACAGTGCGATGTGCAAAATAGGACGGCGCGCAAAATAACGCGAGTGTAAACTGCACAAAACAATGCGATGCGCAAAATAGCGCGAGTGATAAACTGCACAAAACAGTGCGATGCGCAAAACAGGACGACGCGCAAAATAACGCGAGTGTAAACGGCACAAAACAGTGCGATGCGCAAAATAGCGCGAGTGATAAACTGCACAAAACAGTGCGATGCGCAAAATAGGACGACGCGCAAAATAACGCGAGTGTAAACTGCACAAAACTGTGCGATGCGCAAAATAGCGCGAGTGATAAACTGCACAAAATAGCGCGATGCGCAAAACAGGACGACGGGCAAAATAACGCGAGTGTAAACGGCACAAAACAGTGCGATGCGCAAAATAGCGCGAGTGATAAACTGCACAAAACAGTGCGATGCGCAAAATAGGACGACGCGCAAAATAACGCGAGTGTAAACTGCACAAAATAGTGCGTTGCGCAAAATAGCGCGAGTGATAAACTGCACAAAACATGGCGATGCGCAAAATGGCGCAAGTGATAAATAGCACAAAACAGTGCGATGCGCAAAATAACGAGAGTGTAAACTGCACAAATTAGTGCGACGCGCAAAATAGCGCGAGTGATAAACTGCACAAAACAGTGCAATGCGCAAAATAGGACGACGCGCAAAATAACGCGAGTGTAAACTGCACAAAACAGTGCGATGCGCGAAATATCGCGAGTGATAACTCACAAAACAGTGTGATGCGCAAAATAGGACGACGCCCAAAATAACGAGTGCAAACTGCACAAAACGTGCGATGCGCAAAATAGCGCGAGTGATAAACTGCGCAAAACAGTGGCGATGCGCAAAATGGCACGAGTGACAAACTGCACAAAATAGCGTGATGCGTAAAACAGACGACGCCAAAATAACGCGAGTGTAAACTGCACAAAACAGTGCAATGCGCAAAATAGCACGAGTGATAAATTGCACAAAACAGTGCGATGCACAAAATAGCTCGAGTGATAAACTGCACAAAGCATGGCGATGCGCAAAATGGCGCGAGTGATAAGCTGCACAAAACAGCGCGATGCGAAAAACAAGACAACGCGCAAATAACGCGAGTGTAAACTACACAAAACAGTGCGATGCGCAAAATAGCGCGAGTGATAAACTACTCAAAACAGTGCGATGCGCAAAATAGGACGACGCCCAAAATAACGGGAGTGATAACTCTGCACAAAACAGTGCGATGCGCAAAATAGGACGACGCCCAAATAACCGAGTGATAGACCTGCACAAACAGTGTGATGCCAAAATTGGACGACGCCCAAAATAACGGGAGTGTAAACTGCACAAAACAGTGGGATGCGCAAAATAGCGTGAGTGATAAACTGCACAAAACAGTGCGATGCGCAAAATGGCGCGAGTGATAAACTGCTCAAAATAGCGCGATGCGCAAAAGAGGACGACGCGCAAAATAACGCGAGTGTAAACTGCACAAAACAGTGCAATGCGCAAAATAACGCGAGTGATAAATTGCACAAAACAGGATGAAGCGCAAAATAACACGAGTGTAAACTACAGAAAACAGTGCAATGCGCAAAATAGCGCCTGTGATAAACTGCACAAAACTGTGCGATGCGCAAAATAGCGAGAGTGATAAGCTACACAAAACAGCGCGACGCGCAAAACAGGACGACGCGCAAAATGACGCGAGTGTAAACTGCACAAAACAGTGCGATGCGCAAAATAGCGCGAGTGATAAATTGCACAAAACAGTGCGATGCGCAAAATAGGACGACGCCCAAAATAACGCGAGTGTAAACTGCACAAAACAGTGCGATGCGCAAAATAGCGCGAGTGATAAACTGCACAAAACAGTGCGATGCGCAAAATGGCAAGAGTGATAAACTGCTCAAAATAGCGCGATGCGCAAAAGAGGACGACGCGCAAAATAACGCGAGTGTAAACTGCACAAAATAGTGCAATGCGCAAAATAGCGCGAGTGATAAACTGCACAAAACAGTGCGATGCGCAAAATAGCGCGAGTGATAAGCTGCACAAAACAGCGCGATGCGCAAAACAGGACGACGCGCAAAATAACGCGAGTGTAAACTGCACAAAACAGTGCGATGCGCAAAACAGCGCGAGTGATAAACTGCACAAAACAGTGTGATGCGCAAAATAGGACGACGCCCAAAATAACGCGAGTGTAAACTGCACAAAACAGTGCGATGCGCAAAATAACGCGGGTGATCAACTGTACAAAACAGTGCGATGCGCAAAATGGCAAGAGTGATAAACTGCTCAAAATAGCGCGATGCGCAAAAGAGGACGACGCGCAAAATAACGCCAGTGTAAACTGCACAAAATAGTGCAATGCGCAAAATAGCACAAAACAGGGCGATGCGTAAAATGGCGCGAGTGATAAACTGCACAAAACAGCGCGATGCGAAAAACAGGACGACGCGCAAAATTACTCGAGTGGAAACTGCACAAAACAGTGCGATGCGCAAAATAGCGCGAGTGATAAACTGCACAAAACAGTGCGATGTGCAAAATAGGACGGCGCGCAAAATAACGCTACTGTAAACTGCACAAAACAATGCGATGCGCAAAATAGCGCGAGTGATAAACTGCACAAAACAATGCGATGCGCAAAATAGTGGAGTGATAAACCGCACAAAACAGCGCGATGCGCAAAACAGGACGACGCGCAAAATAACGCGAGTGTAAACGGCACAAAACAGTGCGATGCGCAAAATAGCGCGAGTGATAAACTGCACAAAACAGTGCGATGCTCAAAACAGGACGACGCGCAAACTAACGCGAGTGTAAACTGCACAAAACAGTGCGATGCGCAAAACAGCGCGAGTGATAAACTGCACAAAACAGTGTGATGCGCAAAATAGGACGACTCCCAAAATAACGTGAGTGTAAACTGCACAAAACAGTGCGATGCGCAAAATAACGCGAGTGATCAACTGTACAAAACAGTGCGATGCGCAAAATGGCAAGAGTGATAAACTGCTCAAAATAGCGCGATGCGCAAAAGAGGACGACGCGCAAAATAACGCGAGTGTAGACTGCACAAAATAGTGCAATGCGCAAAATAGCGCGAGTGATAAATTGCACAAAACAGGGCTATGCGCAAAATGGCGCGAGTGATAAACTGCACAAAACAGCGCGATGCGAAAAACAGGACGACGCGCAAAATAACGCGAGTGGAAACTACACAAAACAGTGCGATGCGCAAAATAGCGCGAGTGATAAACTGCACAAAACAGTGCGATGTGCAAAATAGGACGGCGCGCAAAATAACGCGACTGTAAACTGCACAAAACAATGCGATGCGCAAAATAGCGCGAGTGATAAACTGCACAAAACAATGCGATGCGCAAAATAGTGGAGTGATAAACCGCACAAAACAGCGCGATGCGCAAAACAGGACGACGCGCAAAATAACGCGAGTGTAAACGGCACAAAACAGTGCGATGCGCAAAATAGCGCGAGTGATAAACTGCACAAAACAGTGCGATGCGCAAAATAGGACGACGCGCAAAATAACGCGAGTGTAAACTGCACAAAACTGTGCGATGCGCAAAATAGCGCGAGTGATAAACTGCACAAAACAGTGCGATGCGCAAAATAGCGCGAGTGATAAACTGCACAAAACAGCGCGATGCGCAAAACAGGACGACGCGCAAAATAACGCGAGTGTAAACGGCACAAAACAGTGCGATGCGCAAAATAGCGCGAGTGATAAACTGCACAAAACAGTGTGATGTGCAAAATAGGACGGCGCGCAAAATAACGCGACTGTAAACTGCACAAAACAATACGATGCGCAAAATAGCGTGAGTGATAAACTGCACAAAACAATGCGATGCGCAAAATAGTGGAGTGATAAACCGCACAAAACAGCGCGATGCGCAAAACAGGACGACGCGCAAAATAACGCGAGTGTAAACGGCACAAAATAGTGCGATGCGCAAAATAGCGCGAGTGATAAACTGCACAAAACAGTGCGATGCGCAAAATAGGACGACGCGCAAAATAACGCGAGTGTAAACTGCACAAAACTGTGCGATGCGCAAAATAGCGAGAGTGATAAACTGCACAAAACAGTGCGATGCGCAAAATAGCGCGAGTGATAAACTTCACAAAACAGCACGATGCGCAAAACAGGACGACACGCAAAATAACGCGAGTGTAAACGGCACAAAACAGTGCGATGCGCAAAATAGCGCGAGTGATAAACTGCAAAAAACAGTGCGATGCGCAAAATAGGACGACGCGCAAAATAACGCGAGTGTAAACTGCACAAAACAGTGCGTTGTGCAAAATAGCGCGAGTGATAAACTGTACAAAACAGGGCGATGCGCAAAATGGCGCAAGTGATAAACAGCACAAAACAGTGCGATGCGTAAAATAACGGGAGTGTAAACTGCACAAATTAGTGCGATGCGCAAAATAGCGCGAGTGATAAACTGCACAAAACAGTGCAATGCGCAAAATAGGATGATGCGCAAAATAACGCGAGTGTAAACTGCACAAAATAGTGCGATGCGCAAAGTAGCGCGAGTGATAAACTGCACAAATCAGTGCGATGCGCAAAATAGTGCGAGTGATAAACTGTACAAAACAGTGCGATGCCCAAAATAGGACAACGCGCAAAATAACGCGAGTGTAAACTGCACAAAACAGTGCGATGCGCAAAATAGCGCGAGTGATAAACTGCACAAAACAGTGTGATGCGCAAAATAGGACGACGCCCAAAATAACGAGAGTGTAAACTGCGCAAAACAGTGCGATGCGCAAAATAGCGCGAGTGATAAACTGCACAAAACAGTGCGATGCACAAAATGGCGCGAGTGATAAACTGCACAAAATAGCGTGATGCGCAAAACAGGACGACGCGCAAACTAACGCGAGTGTAAACTGCACAAAACAGTGCAATGCGCAAAATAGCTCGAGTGATAAACTGCACAAAGCATGGCGATGCGCAAAATGGCGCGAGTGATAAGCTGCACAAAACAGCGCGATGCGAAAAACAAGACAACGCGCAAATAACGCGAGTGTAAACTGCACAAAACAGTGCGATGCGCAAAATAGCGCGAGTGATAAACTACTCAAAACAGTGCGATGCGCAAAATAGGACGACGCCCAAAATAACGGGAGTGATAAACTGCACAAAACAGTGCGATGCGCAAAATAGGACGATGCCCAAAATAACGCGAGTGATAGACTGCACAAAACAGTGTGATGCGCAAAATTGGACGACGCCCAAAATAACGGGAGTGTAAACTGCACAAAACAGTGTGATGCGCAAAATAGCGTGAGTGATAAACTGCACAAAACAGTGCGATGCGCAAAATGGCGCGAGTGATAAACTGCTCAAAATAGCGCGATGCGCAAAACAGGACGACGCGCAAAATAACGCGAGTGTAAACTGCACAAAACAGTGCAATGCGCAAAATAGCGCGAGTGATAAATTGCACAAAACAGGACGAAGCGCAAAATAACACGAGTGTAAACTATAGAAAACAGTGCAATGCGCAAAATAGCGCCTGTGATAAACTGCACAAAACTGTGCGATGCGCAAAATAGCGCGAGTGATAAGCTACACAAAACAGCGCGACGCGCAAAACAGGACGACGCGCAAAATGACGCGAGTGTAAACTGCACAAAACAGTGCGATGCGCAAAATAGGACGACGCCCAAAATAACGCGAGTGTAAACTGCACAAAACAGTGCGATGCGCAAAATAGCGCGAGTGATAAACTGCACAAAACAGTGCGATGCGCAAAATGGCAAGAGTGATAAACTGCTCAAAATAGCGCGATGCGCAAAAGAGGACGACGCGCAAAATAACGCGAGTGTAAACGGCACAAAATAGTGCAATGCGCAAAATAGCGCGAGTGATAAACTGCACAAAACAATGCGATGCGCAAAATAGCGCGAGTGATAAGCTGCACAAAACAGCGCGATGCGCAAAACAGGACGACGCGCAAAATAACGCGAGTGTAAACTGCACAAAACAGTGCGATGCGCAAAACAGCGCGAGTGATAAACTGCACAAAACAGTGTGATGCGCAAAATAGGACGACGCCCAAAATAACGCGAGTGTAAACTGCACAAAACAGTGCGATGCGCAAAATAACGCGAGTGATCAACTGTACAAAACAGTGCGATGCGCAAAATG
The DNA here is from genome assembly GCA_030407325.1 of Camellia japonica. NCBI lineage: Eukaryota > Viridiplantae > Streptophyta > Magnoliopsida > Ericales > Theaceae > Camellia > Camellia japonica. Next base: position 75,853 of record JAPPVO010001172.1, on the reverse strand, counting down.
GCAAGAGTGATAAACTGCTCAAAATAGCGCGATGCGCAAAAGAGGACGACGCGCAAAATAACGCGAGTGTAAACTGCACAAAATAGTGCGATGCGCAAAATAGCGAGTGATAAATTGCACAAAACAGGGCGATGCGCAAAATGGCCCGAGTGATAAACTGCACAAAACAGCGCGACGCGAAAAACAGGACGACGCGCAAAATAACGCGAGTGGAAACTGCACAAAACAGTGCGATGCGCAAAATAGCGCGAGTGATAAACTGCACAAAACAGTGCGATGCGCAAAATAGGACGGCGCGCAAAATAACGCGAGTGTAAACTGCACAAAACAATGCGTTGCGCAAAATAGCGCGAGTGATAAACTGCACAAAACATGGCGATGCGCAAAATGGCGCAAGTGATAAACAACACAAAACAGTGCGATGCGCAAAATAACGCGAGTGTAAACTGCACAAATTAGTGCGACGCGCAAAATAGCGCGAGTGATAAACTGCACAAAACAGTGCAATGCGCAAAATAGGACGACGCGCAAAATAACGCGAGTGTAAACTGCACAAAACAGTGCGATGCGCAAAGTAGCGCGAGTGATAAACTGCACAAATCAGTGCGATGCGCAAAATAGTGCGAGTGATAAATTGTACAAAACAGTGCGATGCCCAAAATAGGACAACGCGCAAAAGAACGCGAGTGTAAACTGCACAAAACAGTGCGATGCGCGAAATAGCGCGAGTGATAAACTGCACAAAACAGTGTGATGCGCAAAATAGGACGACGCCCAAAATAACGAGAGTGTAAACTGCACAAAACAGTGCGATGCGCAAAATAGCGCGAGTGATAAACTGCGCAAAACAGTACGATGCGCAAAATGGCGCGAGTGATAAACTGCACAAAATAGCGTGATGCGCAAAACAGGACGACGCGCAAAATAACGCGAGTGTAAACTGCACAAAACAGTGCAATGCGCAAAATAGCACGAGTGATAAATTGCACAAAACAGTGCGATGCGCAAAATAGCTCGAGTGATAAACTGCACAAAGCATGGCGATGCGCAAAATGGCGCGAGTGATAAGCTGCACAAAACAGCGCGATGCGAAAAACAAGACAACGCGCAAATAATGCGAGTGTAAACTGCACAAAACAGTGCGATGCGCAAAATAGCGCGAGTGATAAACTACTCAAAACAGTGCGATGCGCAAAATAGGATGACGCCCAAAATAACGGGAGTGATAAACTGCACAAAACAGTGCGATGCGTAAAATAGGACGACGCCCAAAATAACGCGAGTGATAGACTACACAAAACAGTGTGATGCGCAAAATTGGACGACGCCCAAAATAACGGGAGTGTAAACTGCACAAAACAGTGTGATGCGCAAAATAGCGTGAGTGATAAACTGCACAAAACAGTGCGATGCGCAAAATGGCGCGAGTGATAAACTGCTCAAAATAGCGCGATGCGCAAAACAGGATGACGCGCAAAATAACGCGAGTGTAAACTGCACAAAACAGTGCAATGCGCAAAATAGCGCGAGTGATAAATTGCACAAAACAGGACGAAGCGCAAAATCACACGAGTGTAAACTACAGAAAACAGTGCAATGCGCAAAATAGCGCCTGTGATAAACTGCACAAAACTGTGTGATGCGCAAAATAGCGAGAGTGATAAGCTACACAAAACAGCGCGACGCGCAAAACAGGACGACGCGCAAAATGACGCGACTGTAAACTGCACAAAACAGTGCGATGCGCAAAATAGCGCGAGTGATAAATTGCACAAAACAGTGCGATGCGCAAAATAGGACGACGCCCAAAATAACGCGAGTGTAAACTGCACAAAACAGTTCGATGCGCAAAATAGCGCGAGTGATAAACTGCACAAAACAGTGCGATGCGCAAAATGGCAAGAGTGATAAACTGCTCAAATAGCGCGATGCGCAAAAGAGGACGACGCGCAAAAAACGCGAGTGTAAACTGCACAAAATAGTGCAATGCGCAAAATAGCGCGACTGATAAACTGCACAAAACAGTGCGATGCGCAAAATAGCGCGAGTGATAAGCTGCACAAAACAGCGCGATGCGCCAAAACAGGACGACGCGCAAAATAACGCGAGTGTAAACTGCACAAACAGTGCGATGCGCAAAACAGCGCGAGTGATAAACTGCACAAAAAGTGTGATGCGCAAAATAGGACGACCCCAAAATAACGCGAGTGTAAACTGCACAAAACAGTGCGATGCGCAAAATAACCGCGAGTGATCAACTGTACAAAACAGTGCGATGCGCAAAATGGCAAGAGTGATAAACTGCTCAAAATAGTGCGATGCGCAAAAGGACGACGCGCAAAATAACGCGAGTGTAACTGCACAAATAGTGCGATGCGCAAAATAGCAAGTGATAATTGCACAAAACAGGGCGATGCGCAAAATGGCCCGAGTGATAAACTGCACAAAACAGCGCTACGCGAAAAACAGGACGACGCGCAAAATAACGCTAGTGGAAACTGCACAAACAGTGCGATGCGCAAATAGCGCGAGTGATAAACTGCACAAACAGTGCGATGCGCAAAATAGGACGGCGCGCAAAATAACGCGAGTGTAAACTGCTGCAAAACAATGCGTTGCGCAAAATAGCGCGAGTGATAAACTGCACAACATGGCGATGCGCAAAATGGCGCAAGTGATAAACAACACAAAACAGTGCGATGCGCAAAATAGCGCGACTGATAAACTGCACAAACAGTGCATGCGCAAAATAGCGCGAGTGATAAGCTGCACAAAACTGCGCGATGCGCAAAACAGGACGACGCGCAAAATACGCGAGTGTAAACTGCACAAAACAGTGCGATGCGCAAACAAGCGCGAGTGTAAACTGCACAAAACAGTGTGATGCGCAAAATAGGACGACGCCCAAAATAACGCGAGTGTAAACTGCACAAACAGTGCGATGCGCAAAATAACGCGAGTGATCACTGTACAAAACGTACGATGCGCAAACTGGCAAGAGTGATAAACTGCTCAAAATAGCGCGATGCGCAAAGAGACGACGCGCAAATAACGCCAGTGTAAACTGCACAAAATAGTGCAATGCGCAAAATAGCGCGAGTGATAATTGCACAAAACAGGGCGATGCGCAAAATGGCGCGAGTGATAAACTGCACAAAATAGCGCGATGCGAAAAAACAGGACGACGCGCAAAATAACGCGAGTGAAAACTGCACAAAACAGTGCGATGCGCAAAATAGCGCGAGTGATAAACTGCACAAAACAGTGCGATGTGCAAAAATAGGACGGCGCGCAAAATAACCGCGACTGTAAACTGCACAAAACAATGCGATGCGCAAAATAGCGCGAGTGATAAACTGCACAAAACAATGCGATGCGCAAAATAGTGGAGTGATAAACCGCACAAAACAGCGCGATGCGCAAAACAGGACGACGCGCTAAATAACGCGAGCGTAAACGGCACAAAACAGTGCGTTGCGCAAAATAGCGCGAGTGATAAACTGCACAAAACAGTGCGATGCGCAAAATAGGACGACGCGCAAAATAACGCGAGTGTAAACTGCACAAAACTGTGCGATGCGCAAATAGCGAGAGTGATAAACTGCACAAAACAGTGCGGTGCGCAAAATAAGCGCGAGTGATTAAACTGCACAAAACAGCGCGATGCACAAAACAGGACGACGCGCAAAAAACGCGAGTGTTAAACGGCACAAAACAGTGCGATGCGCAAAATAGCGCGAGTGATAAACTGCAAAAAACAGTGCGATGCGCAAAATAGGACGACGCGCAAAATAACGCGAGTGTAAACTGCACAAAACAGTGCGTTGTGCAAAATAGCGCGAGTGATAAACTGTACAAAACAGGGCGATGCGCAAAATGGCGCAAGTGATAAACAGCACAAAACAGTGCGATGCGTAAAATAACGCGAGTGTAAACTGCACAAATTAGTGCGATGCGCAAAATAGCGCGAGTGATAAACTGCACAAAACAGTGCAACGCGCAAAATAGGACGACGCGCAAAATAACGCGAGTGTAAACTGCACAAAACAGTGCGATGCGCAAAGTAGCGCGAGTGATAAACTGCACAAATCAGTGCGATGCGCAAAATAGTGCGAGTGATAAACTGTACAAAACAGTGCGATGCCCAAAATAGGACAACGCGCAAAATAACGCGAGTGTAAACTGCACAAAACAGTGCGATGCGCAAAATAGCGCGAGTGATAAACTGCACAAAACAGTGTGATGCGCAAAATAGGACGACGACCCAAAATAACGAGAGTTTAAACTGCGCAAAAACAGTGCGATGCGCAAAATAGAGCGAGTGATAAACTGCACAAAACAGTGCGATGCACAAAATGGCGCGAGTGATAAACTGCACAAAACAGCGTGATGCGCAAAACAGGACGACGCGCGAACTAACGCGAGTGTAAACTGCACAAAACAGTGCAATACGCAAAATAGCACGAGTGATAAATTGCACAAAACAGTGCAATGCGCAAAATAGCTCGAGTGATAAACTGCACAAAGCATGGCGATGCGCAAAATGGCGCGAGTGATAAGCTGCACAAAACAGCACGATGCGAAAAACAAGACAACGCGCAAATAACGCGAGTGTAAACTGCACAAAATAGTGCGATGCGCAAAATAGCGCCAGTGATAAACTACTCAAAACAGTGCGATGCACAAAATAGGACGACGCCCAAAATAACGGGAGTGATAAACTGCACAAAACAGTGCGATGCGCAAAATAGGACGATGCCCAAAATAACGCGAGTGATAGACTGCACAAAACAGTGTGATGCGCAAAATTGGACAACGCCCAAAATAACGGGAGTGTAAACTGCACAAAACAGTGTGATGCGCAAAATAGCGTGAGTGATAAACTGCACAAAACAGTGCGATGCGCAAAATGGCGCGAGTGATAAACTGCTCAAATAGCGCGATGCGCAAAACAGGACGACGCACAAAATAACGCGAGTGTAAACTGCACAAAACAGTTGCAATGCGCAAAATAGCGCGAGTGATAAATTGCACACAAAACAGGACGAAGCGCAAATAACACGAGTGTAAACTACAGAAAACAGTGCAATGCGCAAAATAGCGCCTGTGATAAACTGCACAAAACTGTGCGATGCGCAAAATAGCGCGAGTGATAAGCTACACAAAACAGCGCGACGCGCAAACAGGAGAGCGCAAAATGACGCGAGTGTAAACTGCAAAACAGTGCGATGCACAAAATAGCGCGAGTGATAAATTGCACAAAACAGTGCGATGCGCAAAATAGGACGACGCCCAAAATAACGCGAGTGTAACTGCACAAACAGTGCGATGCGCAAAATAGCGCGAGGTGATAAACAGCACAAACAGTGCGATGCGCAAAATAGGACGACGCGCAAAATAACGCGAGTGTAAACTGCACAAAACAGTGCGATGCGCAAAGTAGCGCGAGTGATAAACTGCACAAATCAGTGCGATGCGCAAAATAGTGCGAGTGATAAACTGTAAAAAAAGTGCGATGCCAAAATAGGACGACACGCAAAATAACGCGAGTGTAAACTGCACAAAACAGTGCGATGCGCAAAATAGCGCGAGTGATAAACTGCACAAAACAGTGTGATGCGCAAAATAACGCGAGTGTAAACTGCACAAATCAGTGCGATGCGCAAAATAGCGCGAGTGATAAACTGCACAAAACAGTGCAACGCGCAAAATAGGACGACGCGCAAAATAACGCGAGTGTAAACTGCACAAAACAGTGCGATGCGCAAAGTAGCGCGAGTGATAAACTGCACAAATCAGTGCGATGCGCAAAATAGTGCGAGTGATAAACTGTACAAAACAGTGCGATGCCCAAAATAGGACGACGCGCAAAATAACGCGAGTGTAAACTGCACAAAATAGTGCGATGCGCAAAATAGCGCGAGTGATAAACTGCACAAAACAGTGTGATGCGCAAAATAGGACGACGCCCAAAATAACGGGAGTTGTAAACTGCACAAAAACAGGTGCGATGCGCAAAATAGCGCGAGTGATAAACTGCACAAAACAGTGCGATGCGCAAAATGGCGTGAGTGATAAACTGCACAAAATAGCGTGATGCGCAAAACAGGACGACGCGCAAAATAACGCGAGTGTAAACTGCACAAAACAGTGCAATGCGCAAAATAGCGCGAGTGATAAATTGCACAAAATAGCTCGAGTGATAAACTGCACAAAACATGGCGAAGTGCAAAATGGCGCGAGTGATAAGCTGCACAAAACAGCGCGATGCGAAAAACAAGACAACGCGCAAATAACGTGAGTGTAAACTGCACAAAACAGTGCGATGCGCAAAATAGCGCGAGTGATAAACTGTACAAAATAGTGCGATGCGCAAAACGGCAAGAGTGATAAACTGCTCAAAATAGCGCGATGCGCAAAAGAGGACGACGCGCAAAATAACGCCAGTGTAAACTGCACAAAATAGTGCAATGCGCAAAATGGCGCGAGTGATAAATTGCACAAAACAGGGCGATGCGCAAAATGGCGCGAGTGATAAACTGCACAAAACAGGGCGATGCGCAAAATGGCGCGAGTGATAAACTGCACAAAACAGCGCGATGCGAAAAACAGGACGACGCGCAAAATAACGCGAGTGGAAACTGCAAAAAACAGTGCGATGCGCAAAATAGCGCGAGTGATAAACTGCACAAAATAGTGCGATGTGCAAAATAGGACGGGCGCAAAATAACGCGAGTGTAAACTGCACAAAAACAGTGCGATGCAGAAAATAGCGCGAGTGATAAACTGCACAAAACAGTGCGATGCGCAAAATATGGAGTGATAAACCGCACAAAGCAGCGCGACGCGGAAAACAGGACGACGCGCAAAATAACGCGAGTGTAAACGACACAAAACAGTTGCGATGCGCAAATAGCGCGAGTGAGTATAAACTGCACAAACAGTGCGATGCGCAAAATAGTATGACACGCAAAATAACGCGAGTGTAAACTGCACAAAACATTGCGATGCGCAAAATAGCGCGACTGATAAACTGCACAAAACAGTGCGATGCGCAAAATAGCGCGAGTGATAAACTACACAAAACAGTGCGATGCGCAAAACAGGACGACGCGCAAAATAACGCGAGTGTAAACGGCACAAAACAGTGCGATGCGCAAAATAGCGCGAGTGATAAACTGCACAAAACAGTGCGATGCGCGAAATAGGACGACGCGCAAATTAACGCGAGTGTAAACTGCACAAAACAGTGCGTTGCGCAAAATAGCGCGAGTGATAAACTGCACAAAACAGGGGGATGCGCAAAATAGCGCAAGTGTTAAACAGCATAAAACAGTGCGATGTGCAAAATAACGCGAGTGTAAACTGCACAAATCAGTGCGATGCGCAAAATAGCGCGAGTGATAAACTGCACAAAACAGTGCGATGCGCAAAATAGGACGACGCGCAAAATAACGCGAGTGTAAACTGCACAAAACAGTGCGATGCGCAAAGTAGCGCGAGTGATAAACTGCACAAATCAGTGCGATGCGCAAAATAGTGCGAGTGATAACTGTACAAAACAGTGCGATGCCCAAAATAGGACGACACGCAAACATAAACGCGAGTGTAAACTGCACAAACAGTGCGATGCGCAAAATAGCGCGAGTGATAAACTGCACAAAACAGTGTGATGCGCAAAATAGGACGACGCCCAAAATAACGGGAGTGTAAACTGCACAAAATAGTGCGATGCGCAAAATAGCACGAGTGATAAACTTTACAAAACAGTGCGATGCGCAAAATGGCGCGAGTGATAAACTGCACAAAATAGCGTGATGCGCAAAACAGGACGACGCGCAAAATAACGCGAGTGTAAACTGCACAAAACAGTGCAATGCGGAAAATAGCGCGAGTGATAAATTGCACAAAGTAGTGCGATGCGCAAAATAGCTCGAGTGATAAACTGCACAAAACATGGCGATGCGCAAAATGGCGCGAGTGATAAGCTGCACAAAACAGCGCGATGCGAAAAACAAGACAACGCGCAAATAACGCGAGTGTAAACTGCACAAAACAGTGCGATGCGCAAAATGGCGCGAGTGATAAACTACTCAAAACAGTGCGATGGGCAAAATAGGACGACGCCCAAAATAACGGGAGTGATAAACTGCACAAAACAGTGTGATGCGCAAAATAGGACGACGCCCAAAATAGCGCGAGTGATAAACTGCACAAAACAGTGTGATGCGCAAAATAGGACGACGCCCAAAATAACGGGAGTGTAAACTGCACAAAACAGTGCGATGCGCAAAATAGCGCGAGTGATAAACTGCACAAAACAGTGCGATGCGCAAAATGGCGCGAGTGATAAACTGCACAAAATAGCGTGATGCGCAAAACAGGACGACGCGCAAAAATAACGCGAGTGTAAACTGCACAAAACAGTGCAATGCGCAAATAGCGCGAGTGATAAATTGCCACAAAATAGGACGAGCGCAAAATAACACGAGTGTAAACTACAGAAAACAGTGCAATGCGCAAAATAGCGTTTGTGATAAACTGCACAAAATTGTGCGATGCGCAAATTAGCGCGAGTGATAAGCTACAAAAAACGGCGCGACGCGCAAAACAGGACGACGCGCAAAATACGCGAGTGTAAACTGCACAAAACAGTGCGATGCGCAAAATAGCGCGAGCGATAAATGCACAAAAACAGTGCGATGCGCAAAATAGGACGACGCCCAAAATAACGCGAGTGTAAACTGCACAAAACAGTGCGATGCGCAAAATAGCGCGAGTGTAAACAGCACAAAACAGTGCGATGCGCAAAATAGGACGACGCGCAAAATAACGCGAGTGTAAACTGCACAAACAGTGCATTGCGCAAAATATCGCGAGTGATAAACTGCACAAAACGGGCGATGCGCAAAATGGCGGCAAGTGATAACAGCACAAAACAGTGCGATGCGCAAAATAACGCGAGTGTAAACTGCACAAATCAGTGCGATGCGCAAAAATAGCGCGAGTGATAAACTGCACAAAAACAGTGCAACGCGCAAAAATAGGACGACGCGCAAAATAACGCGAGTGTAACTGCACAAAACAGTGCGATGCGCAAAGTAGCGCGAGTGATAAACTGCACAAATCAGTGCGATGCGCAAAATAGTGCGAGCGATAAACTGTAAAACAGTGCGATGCCCAAAATAGGACGACGCGCAAAATAACGCGAGTGTAAACTGCACAAAATAGTGCGATGCGCAAAATAGCGCGAGTGAAAACTGCACAAAACAGTGTGATGCGCAAAATAGGACGACGCCCAAAATAACGGGAGTGTAAACTGCACAAAACAGTGCGATGCGCAAAATAGCGCGCGAGTGATAAACTGCACACAAAACAGTGCGATGCGCAAAATGGCGCGAGTGATATAAACTGCACAAAAATGCGTGATGCGCAAAACAGGACGACGCGCAAAATAACGCGAGTGTAAACTGCACAAAACAGTGCAATGCGCAAAATAGCGCGAGTGATAAATTGCACAAAGTGTGCGATGCGCAAAATAGCTCGAGTGATAAACTGCACAAAACATGAGCGAAGTGCAAAATGGCGCGAGTGATAAGCTGCACAAAACAGCGCGATGCGAAAAACAAGACAACGCGCAAATAACGTGAGTGTAAACTGCACAAAACAGTGCGATGCGCAAAATAGCGCGAGTGATAAACTGTACAAAATAGTGCGATGCGCAAAACGGCAAGAGTGATAAACTGCTCAAAATAGCGCGATGCGCAAAAGAGGACGACGCGCAAAATAACGCCAGTGTAAACTGCACAAAATAGTGCAATGCGCAAAATGGCGCGAGTGATAAATTGCCACAAAACAGGGCGATGCGCAAAATGGCGCGAGTGATAAACTGCACAAAACAGGGCGAATGCGCAAAATGGCGCGAGTGATAAACTGCACAAAACAGCGCGATGCGAAAAACAGGACGACGCGCCAAATAAACGCGAGTGGAAACTGCAAAAAACAGTGCGATGCGCAAATAGCGCGAGTGATAAACTGCACAAAATAGTGCGATGTGCAAAATAGGACGGCGCGCAAAATAACGCGAGTGTAAACTGCACAAAACAGTGCGATGCAGAAAATAGCGCGAGTGATAAACTGCACAAAACAGTGCGATGCGCAAAATAGCGGAGTGATAAACCGCACAAAGCAGCGCGACGCGGAAAACAGGACGACGCGCAAAATAACGCGAGTGTAAACGACACAAAACAGTGCGATGCGCAAAATAGCGCGAGTGATAAACTGCACAAAACAATGCGATGCGCAAAATAGTATGACACGCAAAATAACGCGAGTGTAAACTGCACAAAACATTGCGATGCGCAAAATAGCGCGACTGATAAACTGCACAAAACAGTGCGATGCGCAAAATAGCGCGAGTGATAAACTACACAAAACAGTGCGATGCGCAAAACAGGACGACGCGCAAAATAACGCGAGTGTAAACGGCACAAAACAGTGCGATGCGCAAAATAGCGCGAGTGATAAACTGCACAAAACAGTGCGATGCGCGAAATAGGACGACGCGCAAATTAACGCGAGTGTAAACTGACAAAACAGTGCGTTGCGCAAAAATAGCGCGAGTGATAAACTGCACAAAACAGGGGGATGCGCAAAATAGCGCAAGTGTTAAACAGCATAAAACAGTGCGATGTGCAAAATAACGCGAGTGTAAACTGCACAAATCAGTGCGATGTGCAAAATAGCGCGAGTGATAAACTGCACAAAACAGTGTGATGCGCAAAATAGGACGACGCGCAAAATAACGCGAGTGTAAACTGCACAAAACAGCGCGATGCGCAAAGTAGCGCGAGTGATAAACTGCACAAATCAGTGCGATGCGCAAAATAGTGCGAGTGATAAACTGTACAAAACAGTGCGATGCCCAAAATAGGACGACACGCAAAATAACGCGAGTGTAAACTGCACAAAACAGTGCGATGCGCAAAATAGCGCGAGTGATAAACTGCACAAAACAGTGTGATGCGCAAAATAGGACGACGCCCAAAATAACGGGAGTGTAAACTGCACAAAACAGTGCGATGCGCAAAATAGCACGAGTGATAAACTGTACAAAACAGTGCGATGCACAAAAATGGCGCGAGTGATAAACTGCACAAAATAGGTGATGCGCAAAACAGGACGACGCGCAAAATAACGCGAGTGTAAAATGCACAAAAACAGTGCAATGCGGAAAATAGCGCGAGTGATAAATTGCACAAAGTAGTGCGATGCGCAAAATAGCTCAAGTGATAAACTGCACAACATGGCGATGCGCAAAATGGCGCGAGTGATAAGCTGCACAAAACAGCGCGATGCGAAAAACAAGACAACGCGCAAATAACGCGAGTGTAAACTGCACAAAACAGTGCGATGCGCAAAATGGCGCGAGTGATAAACTACTCAAAACAGTGCGATGGGCAAAATAGGACGACGCCCAAAATAACGGGAGTGATAAACTGCACAAAACAGTGTGATGCGCAAAATAGGACGACGCCCAAAATAACGCGAGTGATAGACTGCACAAAACAGTGTGATGCGCTAAATAGGACGACGCCCAAAATAACGGGAGTGTAAACTGCACAAAGCAGTGTGATGCGCAAAATAGCGTGAGTGATAAACTGCACAAAACAGTGCGATGCGCAAAATGGCGCGAGTGATAAACTGCTCAAAATAGCGCGATGCGCAAAACAGGACGACGCGCAAAGTAACGAGAGTGTAAACTACACAAAACAGTGCAATGCGCAAAATAGCGCGAGTGATAAATTGCACAAAATAGGACGACGCGCAAAATAACACGAGTGTAAACTACAGAAAATAGTGCAATGCGCAAAATAGCGTTTGTGATAAACTGCACAAAACTGTGCGTTGCGCAAATTAGCGCGAGTGATAAGCTACACAAAACGGCGCGACGCGCAAAACAGGACGACGCGCAAAATAACGCGAGTGTAAACTGCACAAAACAGTGCGATGCGCAAAATAGCGCGAGCGATAAATTGCACAAAACAGTGCGATGCGCAAAATAGGACAACGCCCAAAATAACGCGAGTGTAAACTGCACAAAACAGTGCGATGCGCAAAATAGCGCGAGTGATAAACAGCACAAAACAGTGCGATGCGCAAAATAGGACGACGCGCAAAATAACGCGAGTGTAAACTGCACAAAACAGTGCGTTGCGCAAAATTTCGCGAGTGATAAACTGCACAAAACAGGGCAATGCGCAAAATGGCGCAAGTGATAAACAGCACAAAACAGTGCGATGCGCAAAATAACGCGAGTGTAAACTGCACAAAACAGTGCGATGCGCAAAATAGCGCGAGTGATAAACTGCACAAAACAGTGCGATGCGCAAAATAGGACGACGCGCAAAATAACGCGAGTGTAAACTGCACAAAACAGTGCGTTGCGCAAAATATCGCGAGTGATAAACTGCACAAAACAGGGCGATGCGCAAAATGGCGCAAGTGATAAACAGCACAAAACAGTGCGATGCGCAAAATAACGCGAGTGTAAACTGCACAAATCAGTGCGATGCGCAAAATAGCACGAGTGATAAACTGCACAAAACAGTGCAACGCGCAAAATAGGACGACGCGCAAAATAACGCGAGTGTAAACTGCACAAAACAGTGCGATGCGCAAAGTAGCGCGAGTGATAAACTGCACAAATCAGTGCGATGCGCAAAATAGTGCGAGTGATAAACTGTACAAAACAGTGCGATGCCCAAAATAGGACGACGCGCAAAATAACGCGAGTGTAAACTGCACAAAATAGTGCGATGCACAAAATAGCGCGAGTGATAAACTGCACAAAACAGTGTGATGCGCAAAATAGGACGACGCCCGAAATAACGGGAGTGTAAACTGCACAAAACAGTGCGATGCGCAAAATAGCGCGAGTGATAAACTGCACAAAACAGTGCGATGCGCAAAATGGCGCGAGTGATAAACTGCACAAAATAGCGTGATGCGAAAAATAGGACGACGCGCAAAATAACGCGAGTGTAAACTGCACAAAACAGTGCAATGCGCAAAATAGCGCGAGTGATAAATTGCACAAAGTAGTGCGATGCGCAAAATAGCTCGAGTGATAAACTGCACAAAACATGGCGAAGCGCAAAATGGCGCGAGTGATAAGCTGCACAAAACAGCGCGATGCGAAAAACAAGACAACGCGCAAATAACGCGAGTGTAAACTGCACAAAACAGTGCGATGCGCAAAATAGCGCGAGTGATAAACTGTACAAAATAGTGCGATGCGCAAAACGGCAAGAGTGATAAACTGCTCAAAATAGCGCGATGCGCAAAAGAGGACGACGCGCAAAATAACGCGAGTGTAAACTGCACAAAATAGTGCAACGCGCAAAATGGCGCGAGTGATAAATTGCACAAAACAGGGCGATGCGCAAAATGGCGCGAGTGATAAACTGCACAAAACAGCGCGATGCGAAAAACAGGACGACGCGCAAAATAACGCGAGTGGAAACTGCACAAAACAGTGCGATGTGCAAAATAGGACGGCGCGCAAAATAACGCGAGTGTAAACTGCACAAAACAGTGCGATGCAGAAAATAACGCGAGTGATAAACTGCACAAAACAGTGCGATGCGCAAAATAGAGGAGTGATAAACCGCACAAAGCAGCGCGATGCGGAAAACAGGACGATGCGCAAAATAACGCGAGTGTAAACGACACAAAACAGTGCGATGCGCAAAATAGCGCGAGTGATAAACTGCACAAAACAGTGCGATGCGCAAAATAGGATGACACGCAAAATAACGCGAGTGTAAACTGCACAAAACATTGCGATGCGCAAAATAGCGCGACTGATAAACTGCACAAAACAGTGCGATGCGCAAAATAGCGCGAGTGATAAACTACACAAAACAGCGCGATGCGCAAAACAGGACGACGCGCCAAAATAACGCGAGTGTAAACGGCACAAAACAGTGCGATGCGCAAAATAGCGCGAGTGATAAACTGCACAAAACAGTGCGATGCGCAAAATAGGACGACGCGCAAATTAACGCGAGTGTAAACTGCACAAAACAGTTCGTTGCGCAAAATAGCGCGAGTGATAAATTGCACAAAACAGGGCGATGCGCAAAATGGCGCAAGTGATAAACAGCACAAAACAGTGCGATGCGCAAAATAACGCGAGTGTAAACTGCACAAATCAGTGCGATGCGCAAAATAGCGCGAGTGATAAACTGCACAAAACAGTGCGATGCGCAAAATAGGACGACGCGCAAAATAACGCGAGTGATAAACTGCACAAAACAGTGCGATGCGCAAAATAGCGCGAGTGATAAACTGCACAAAACAGCGCGAAGCGCAAAACAGGACGACGCGCAAAATAACGCGAGTGTAAACGACACAAAACAGTGCGATGTGCAAAATAGCGAGAGTGATAAACTGCACAAACCAGTGCGATGCGCAAAATAGGATGACGTGCAAAATAACGCGAGTGTAAACGGCACAAAACAGTGCGATGCGCAAAATAGCGAGAGTGATAAACTGCACAAAATAGTGCGATGCGCAAAATAGGACGACGCGCAAAATAACGCGAGTGTAAACTGCACAAAACAGTGCGTTGCGCAAAATAGCACGAGTGATAAACTGCACAAAAAAGGGCGATGCGCAAAATGGCGCAAGTGATAAACAGCACAAAACAGTGCGATGCGCAAAATAACGCGAGTGTAAACTGGACAAATCAGTGCGATGCGCAAAATAGCGCGAGTGATAAACTGCACAAAACAGTGCGATGCGCAAAATAGGACGACGCGCAAAATAACGCGAGTGTAAACTGCACAAAACAGTGCGATGCGCAAAGTAGCGCGAGTGATAAACTGCACAAATCAGTGCGATGCGCAAAATAGTGCGAGTGATAAACTGTACAAAACAGTGCGATGCCCAAAATAGGACGACGCGCAAAATAACGCGAGTGTAAACTGCACAAAACAGTGCGATGCGCAAAATAGCGCGAGTGATAAACTGCACAAAACAGTGTGATGCGCAAAATAGGACGACGCCCAAAATAACGGGAGTGTAAACTGCACAAAACAGTGCGATGCGCAAAATAGCGCGAGTTATAAACTGCACAAAACAGTGCGATGCGCAAAATGGCGCGAGTGATAAACTGCACAAAATAGCGTGATGCGCAAAATAGGACGACGCGCAAAATAACGCGAGTGTAAACAGCACAAAACAGTGCAATGCGCAAAATAGCGCGAGTGATAAATTGCACAAAACAGTGCGATGCGCAAAATAGCTCGAGTGATAAACTGCACAAAACATGGCGATGCGCAAAATGGCGCGAGTGATAAGCTGCACAAAACAGCGCGATGCGAAAAACAAGACAACGCGCAAATAACGCGAGTGTAAACTGCACAAAACAGTGCGATGTGCAAAATAGCGCGAGTGATAAACTACTCAAAACAGTGCGATGCGCAAAATAGGACGACGCCCAAAATAACGGGAGTGATAAACTGCACAAAATAGTGTGATGCGCAAAATAGGACGACGCCCAAAATAACGCGAGTGTAAACTGCACAAAACTGTGTGATGCGCAAAATAGCGTGAGTGATAAACTGCACAAAACAGTGCGATGCGCAAAATGGCGCGAGTGATAAACTGCTCAAAATAGCGCGATGCGCAAAACAGGACGACGCGCAAAATAACAAGAGTGTAAACTACACAAAACAGTGCAATGCGCAAAATAGCGCGAGTGATAAATTGCAGAAAACAGGACGACGCGCAAAATAACGCGAGTGTAAACGGCACAAAACAGTGCGATGCGCAAAATAGCGCGAGTGATAAACTGCACAAAACAGTGCGATGCGCAAAATAGGACGACGCGCAAAATAACACGAGTGTAAACTGCACAAAACAGTGCGTTTCGCAGAATAGCGCGAGTGATAAACTGCACAAAACAGGGGGATGCGTAAAATGGCGCAAGTGTTAAACAGCACAAAACAGTGCGATGTGCAAAATAACGCGAGTGTAAACTGGACAAATCAGTGCGATGCGCAAAATAGCGCGAGTGATAAACTGCACAAAACAGTGCGATGCGCAAAATAGGACGACGCGCAAAATAACGCGAGTGTAAACTGCACAAAACAGTGCGATGCGCAAAGTAGCGCGAGTGATAAACTGCACAAATCAGTGCGATGCGCAAAATAGTGCGAGTGATAAACTGTACAAAACAGTGCGATGCCCAAAATAGGACGACACGCAAAATAACGCGAGTGTAAACTGAACAAAACAGTGCGATGCGCAAAATAGCGCGGGTGATAAACTGCACAAAACAGTGTGATGCGCAAAATAGGACGACACGCAAAATAACGCGAGTGTAAACTCCACAAACAGTGCGATGCGCAAAACAGGACGACGCGGAAAATAACGCGAGTGTAAACTGCACAAAACAGTGCGATGCGCAAAATAGCATCAGTGATAAACTGTACAAAACAGTGCGATGCGCAAAATGGCGCGAGTGATAAACTGCACAAAATAGCGTGATGCGCAAAACAGGACGACGCGCAAAATAACGCGAGTGTAAACTGCACAAAACAGTGCGATGCGCAAAGTAGCGCGAGTGATAAACTGCACAAATCAGTGCGATGCGCAAAATAGTGCGAGTGATAAACTGTACAAAACAGTGCGATGCCCAAAATAGGACGACACGCAAAATAACGCGAGTGTAAACTGCACAAAACAGTGCGATGCGCAAAATAGCGCGAGTGATAAACTGCACAAAACAGTGTGATGCGCAAAATAGGACGACGCCCAAAATAACGGGAGTGTAAACTGCACAAAATAGTGCGATGCGCAAAATAGCGCGAGTGATAAACTGTACAAAACAGTGCGATGCGCAAAATGGCGCGAGTGATAAACTGCACAAAATAGCGTGATGCACAAAACAGGACGACGCGCAAAATAACGCGAGTGTAAACTGCACAAAACAGTGCAATGCGGAAAATAGCGCGAGTGATAAATTGCACAAAGTAGTGCGATGCGCAAAGTAGCTCGAGTGATAAACTGCACAAAACATGGCGATGCGCAAAATGGCGCGAGTGATAAGCTGCACAAAACAGCGCGATGCGAAAAACAAGACAACGCGCAAATAACGCGAGTGTAAACTGCACAAAACAGTGCGATGCGCAAAATGGCGCGAGTGATAAACTACTCAAAACAGTGCGATGGGCAAAATAGGACGACGCCCAAAATAACGGGAGGATAAACTGAAAACTGCACAAAACAGTGTGATGCGCAAAATAGGACGACGCCCAAAATAACGCGAGTGATAGACGCACAAAACAGTGTGATGCGCTAAATAGGACGACGCCCAAAATAACGGGAGTGTAAACTGCACAAAGCAGTGTGATGCGCAAAATAGCGTGAGTGATAAACTGCACAAAACAGTGCGATGCGCAAAATGGCGCGAGTGATAAACTGCTCAAAATAGCGCGATGCGCAAAACAGGACGACGCGCAAAATAACGAGAGTGTAAACTACACAAGACAGTGCAATGCGCAAAATAGCGCGAGTGATAAATTGCACAAAATAGGACGACGCGCAAAATAACACGAGTGTAAACTACAGAAAACAGTGCAATGCGCAAAATAGCGTTTGTGATAAACTGCACAAAACTGTGCAATGCGCAAATTAGCGCGAGTGATAAGCTACACAAAACGGCGCGACGCGCAAAACAGGACGACGCGCAAAATAACGCGAGTGTAAACTGCACAAAACAGTGCGATGCGCAAAATAGCGCGAGCGATAAATTGCACAAAACAGTGCGATGCGCAAAATAGGACGACGCCCAAAATAACGCGAGTGTAAACTGCACAAAACAGTGCGCTGCACAAAATAGCGCGAGTGATAAACAGCACAAAACAGTGCGATGCGCAAAATAGGATGAAGCGCAAAATAACGCGAGTGTAAACTGCACAAAACAGTGCGTTGCGCAAAATATCGCGAGTGATAAACTGCACAAAACAGGGCGATGCGCAAAATGGCGCAAGTGATAAACAGCACAAAACAGTGCGATGCACAAAATAACGCGAGTGTAAACTGCACAAATCAGTGCGATGCGCAAAATAGCGCGAGTGATAAACTGCACAAAACAGTGCAACGCGCAAAATAGGACGACGCGCAAACTGCACAAAACAGTGCGATGCGCAAAGTAGCGCGAGTGATAAACTGCACAAATCAGTGCGATGCGCAAAATAGTGCGAGTGATAAACTGTACAAAACAGTGCGATGCCCAAAATAGGACGACGCGCAAAATAACGCGAGTGTAAACTGCACAAAATAGTGCGATGCGCAAAATAGCGCGAGTGATAAACTGCACAAAACAGTGTGATGCGCAAAATAGGACGACGCCCAAAATAACGGGAGTGTAAACTGCACAAAACAGTGCGATGCGCAAAATAGCGCGAGTGATAAACTGCACAAAACAGTGCGATGCGCAAAATGGCGCGAGTGATAAACTGCACAAAATAGCGTGATGCGCAAAACAGGACGACGCGCAAAATAACGCGAGTGTAAACTGCACAAAACAGTGCAATGCGCAAAATAGCGCGAGTGATAAATTGCACAAAGTAGTGCGATGCGCAAAATAGCTCGAGTGATAAACTGCACAAAACATGGCGAAGCGCAAAATGGCGCGAGTGATAAGCTGCACAAAACAGCGCGATGCGAAAAACAAGACAACGCGCAAATAACGCGAGTGTAAACTGCACAAAACAGTGCGATGCGCAAAATAGCGCGAGTGATAAACTGTACAAAATAGTGCGATGCGCAAAATGGCAAGAGTGATAAACTGCTCAAAATAGCGCGATGCGCAAAAGAGGACGACGCGCAAAATAACGCGAGTGTAAACTGCACAAAATAGTGCAATGCGCAAAATAGCGCGAGTGATAAATTGCACAAAACAGGGCGATGCGCAAAATGGCGCGAGTGATAAACTGCACAAAACAGCGCGATGCGAAAAACAGGACGACGCGCAAAATAACGCGAGTGGAAACTGCACAAAACAGTGCGATGCGCAAAATAGCGCGAGTGATAAACTGCACAAAACAGTGCGATGTGCAAAATAGGACGGCGCGCAAAATAACGCGAGTGTAAACTGCACAAAACAGTGCGATGCAGAAAATAGCGCGAGTGATAAACTGCACAAAACAGTGCGATGCGCAAAATAGCGGAGTGATAAACCGCACAAAGCAGCGCGATGCGGAAAACAGGACGACGCGCAAAATAACGCGAGTGTAAACGACACAAAACAGTGCGATGCGCAAAATAGCGCGAGTGATAAACTGCACAAAACAGTGCGATGCGCAAAATAGGATGACACGAAAAATAACGTGAGTGTAAACTGCACAAAACATTGCGATGCGCAAAATAGCGCGACTGATAAACTGTACAAAACAGTGCGATGCGCAAAATAGCGCGAGTGATAAACTACACAAAACAGCGCGATGCGCAAAACAGGACGACGCGCAAAATAACGCGAGTGTAAACGGCACAAAACAGTGCGATGCGCAAAATAGCGCGAGTGATAAACTGCACAAAACAGTGCGATGCGCAAAATAGGACGACGCGCAAATTAACGCGAGTGTAAACTGCACAAAACAGTGCGTTGCGCAAAATAGCGCGAGTGATAAACTGCACAAAACAGGGCGATGCGCAAAATGGCGCAAGTGATAAACAGCACAAAACAGTGCGATGCGCAAAATAACGCGAGTGTAAACTGCACAAATCAGTGCGATGCGCAAAATAGCGCGAGTGATAAACTGCACAAAACAGTGCGATGCGCAAAATAGGACGACGCGCAGAATAACGCGAGTGATAAACTGCACAACAGTGCGATGCGCAAAATAGCGCGAGTGATAAACTGCACAAAACAGCGCGATGCGCAAAACAGGACGACGCGCAAAATAACGCGAGTGTAAATGGCACAAAACAGTGCGATGTGCAAAATAGCGAGAGTGATAAACTGCACAAACCAGTGCGATGCGCAAAATAGGACGACGCGCAAAATAACGCGAGTGTAAACGGCACAAAACAGTGCGATGCGCAAAATAGCGAGAGTGATAAACTGCACAAAACAGTGCGATGCGCAAAATAGGACGACGCGCAAAATAACGCGAGTGTAAACTGCACAAAACAGTGCGTTGCGCAAAATAGCACGAGTGATAAACTGCACAAAAAAGGGCGATGCGCAAAATGGCGCAAGTGATAAACAGCACAAAACAGTGCGATGCGCAAAATAACGCGAGTGTAAACTGGACAAATTAGTGCGATGCGCAAAATAGCGCGAGTGATAAACTGCACAAAACAGTGCGATGCGCAAAATAGGACGACGCACAAAATAACGCGAGTGTAAACTGCACAAAACAGTGCGATGCGCAAAGTAGCGCGAGTGATAAACAGCACAAATCAGTGCGATGCGCAAAATAGTGCGAGTGATAAACTGTACAAAACAGTGCGATGCCCAAAATAGGACGACGCGCAAAATAACGCGAGTGTAAACTGCACAAAACAGTGCGATGCGCAAAATAGCGCGAGTGATAAACTGCACAAAATAGTGTGATGCGCAAAATAGGACGACGCCCAAAATAACGGGAGTGTAAACTGCACAAAACAGTGCGATGCGCAAAATAGCGCGAGTTATAAACTGCACAAAACAGTGCGATGCGCAAAATGGCGCGAGTGATAAACTGCACAAAATAGCGTGATGCGCAAAATAGGACGACGCGCAAAATAACGCGAGTGTAAACTGCACAAAACAGTGCAATGCGCAAAATAGCGCGAGTGATAAATTGCACAAAACGGTGCGATGCGCAAAATAGCTCGAGTGATAAACTGCACAAAACATGGCGATGCGCATAATGGCGCGAGTGATAAGCTGCACAAAACAGCGCGATGCGAAAAACAAGACAACGCCCAAATAACGCGAGTGTAAACTGCACAAAACAGTGCGATGCGCAAAATAGCGCGAGTGATAAACTACTCAAAACAGTGCGATGCGCAAAATAGGACGACGCCCAAAATAACGGGAGTGATAAACTGCACAAAACAGTGTGATGCGCAAAATAGGACGACGCCCAAAATAACGCGAGTGATAGACTGCACAAAACAGTGTGATGCGCAAAATAGGACGACGCGGAAAATAACGCGAGTGTAAACTGCATAAAGCAGGGCGATGCGCAAAATAGCGCGAGTGATAAACTGCACAAAACAGCGCGATGCACAAAACAGGACGACGCGCAAAATAACGCGAGGGTAAGCTGCACAAAACAGTGCGATGCGCAAAATAGGACGATGCGCAAAACAACGCGAGTGTAAAGTGCACAAAACAGTGCGATGCACAAAATAGCGCGAGTGATAAACTATACAAAACAGTGCGATGCGCAAAATAGGACGACGCGTAAAATAACGCCAGTGTAAACTACACAAAACAGTGCGATGCGCAAAATAGCGCGAGTGATAAACTGCACAAAACAGTGCGATGCGCAAAATAGGACGACGTGCAAAATAAAGCGAGTGTAAACTACACAAAACAGTGCGATGTGCAAAATGGCGTGAGTGATAAACTGCACAAAACAGCGCGATGCGCAAAACAGGACGACGCGCAAAATAACGCAAGTGTAAACTGCACAAAACTGTGCGATGCGCAAAATAGCGGGAGTGATAAACTGCACAAAACAGTGCAATGCGCAAAATAGGACGACGCGGAAAATAATGCGAGTGTAAACTGCACAAAGCAGTGCGCTGCGCAAAACAGCGCGAGTGATAAACTGCACAAAACAGCGCGATGCGCAAAATAGGACGACGCGCAAAATAACGCGAGTGTAAACTGCACAAAACAGTGCGACGCGCAAAATAGTGCGAGTGATAAACTGCACAAAACAGTGCGATGCGCAAAATAGGACGACGCGCAAAATAACACGAGTGTAAACTGCACAAAATAGTGCGGTGCGCAAAATAGCGCTAGCGATAAACAGCACAAAACAAGGCGATGCGCAAAATGGTGCCAATGATAAACCGCACAAAACAGCGCGATGCGCAAAATAACGCGAGTGTAAACTGCACAAAACAATGCGACGCACAAAATAGCGCGAGGGATAAACTGCACAAAACAGTGCGATGCGCAAAATGGCGCTAGTGATAAACTGCACAGAACAGCGCGATGTTGAAAACAGGACGACGCGCAAAATAACGCGAATGTAAACTGTACAAAACAGTGCGATGCGCAAAATAGCGCGAGTGATAAACTGCAAAAAACAGTGCGATGCGCAACATAGGACGACGCGCAAAATAACGCGAGTGTAAACTGCACAAAACAGTGCGGTGCGCAAAATAGCGCTAGCGATAAACAGCACAAAACAAGGCGATGCGCAAAATGGTGCTAGTGATAAACCGCACAAAACAGCGCGATGCGGAAAATAAGGCGAGTGTAAACTGCACAAAACAGTGCGACGCACAAAATAGCGCGAGTGATAAACTGCACAAAACAGTGCGATGCGCAAAATGGCGCGAGCGACAAAATGCACAAAACCGCGCGATGCACAAGACAGGACGACGCGCAAAATAACGCGAGTGTAAACTGCACAAAATAGTGCGATGCGCAAAATAGCGCGAGTGATAAACTGTACAAAATAGTGCAATGCGCAAAATAGCGCGAGTGATAAACTACACAAAACAGCGCGATGCGCAAAACAGGACGACGCGCAAAATAACGCGAGTGTAAACTGCACAAAACAGTGCGATGAGCAAAATAGCGCGAGTGATAAACTGCACAAAACAGTGCAATGCGCAAAATAGCGCTTGTGATAAACTGCACAAAACATTGCGATGCGCAAAATAGGACGACGCGGAAAATAACGCAAATGTAAACTGCACAAAACAGTGCGATGCGTAAAATAGCGAGAGGGATAAACTGCACAAAACTGTGCGATGCGCAAAATGGCGCGAGTTATAAACAGCACAGAACAGCGCGATGTGGAAAACAGGACCACGCAGAAAATAACGCGAGTGTAAACTGCACAAAACAGTGCGATGCGCAAAATAGCGCGAGTGATAAACTGCACAAAACAGTGCGATGCGCAAAATAGGACGACGCGCAAAATACCGCGAGTGTAAAATGCACAAAACAGTGCGATGCGCAAAATAGCGCGAGCGATAAACTGCACAAAACAGGGCGATGCGCAAAATGGCGCCAGTGATAAACTGCAAAAAACAGCGCGATGCGCAAAATAACGTGAGTGTAAACTGCACAAAACAGTGCGATGCCAAAATAGCGCGAGTGATAAACTGCACAAAACAGTGCGATGCGCAAAATAGCGCGAGTGATAAACTGCACAAAACAGTGCAATGCGCAAAATAGCGTGAGTGATAAATTGCACAAAACAGTGCGATGCGCAAAATAGCGCGAGTGATAAACGGCGCAAAATAGGGCGATGCGCAAAATGGCGCGAGTGATAAACTGCACAAAACAGCGCGATGCGCAAAACAGGACGACACGCAAAATAACGCGAGTGTAAACTGCACAAAACAGTGCGATACGCAAAATAGCGCGAGTGATAAACCGCACAAAACAGCGCGATGCGCAAAACAGCATGACGCGCAAAATAACGCGAGGGCAACCTGCACAAAACAGTGCGATGCGCAAAATAGGACGATGCGCAAAATAACGCGAGTGTAAACTGCACAAAACAGTGCGATGCGCAAAATAGCGCGAGTGATAAACTGCACAAAACTGTGCGATGCGCGAAATAGGACGACGCGGAAAATAACGCGAGTGTAAACTGCACAAAGCAGTGCGCTGCGAAAAATAGCGCGAGTGATAAACTGCACAAAACAGCGCGATGCGCAAAACAGGACGACGCGCAAAATAACGCTAGTGTAAACTGCACAAAACAGTGCGATGCGCAAAATAGCGCGAGTGATAAACTGCAAAAAATAGTGCGATGAACAAAATAGCGTGAGTGATGAATTGCACAAAACAGTGCGATGCGCAAAATGGTGCGAGTGATAAACTGCACAAAACAGGGCGATGCCCAAAACAAGACGACGCGCAAAATAACGCAAGTGTAAACTGCACAAAACAGTGCGATGCGCAAAATAGCGCGAGTGATAAACTGGACAAAACAGTTCAATGCGCAAAATAGCGCGAGTGATAAACTACACAAAACAGCGCGATGCGCAAAACAGTGCGATGCGTAAAATAGCGCGAGTGATAAACTGCACAAAACAGTATGATGCGCAACATAGGACGACGAGCAAAATAACACGTGTGTAAACTGCACAAAACTGTGCGATGCGCAAAATAGCGCGAGTGATAAACAGCACAAAACAGGGCGATGCGCAAAATGGCGCCAGTGATAAACTGCACAAAACAACGCGATGCGCAAAATAACGCAAGTGTAAACAGCACAAAACAGTGCGATGCGCAAAATAGCGCGAGTGATAAACTGCACAAAACTGTGCGATGCGCAAAATAGGACGACGCGGAAAATAACGCGAGTGTAAACTGCACAAAGCAGTGCGATGCGCAAAATAGCGCGAGTGATAAACTGCACAAAACAGCGCGATGCACAAAACAAGACGACACGCAAAATAACGCGACTGTAAACTGCACAAAATAGTGCGATGCGCAAAATAGCGCGAGTGATAAACTACACAAAATAGCGCGATGCGCAAAATAGTTCGATGCACAAAATAACGCGAGTGTAAACTGCACAAAACAGTACGATGCGCAAAATAGCACGAGTGATAAACTACAGAAAACAGCGCGACACGCAAAACAGGACGACACGCAAAATAACGCTAGTGTAAAATGCACAAAACAGTGCGATGCGCAAAATAGCGTGAGGGATAAACTCCACAAAACAGTGCGATGCGCAAAATGGCGCGAGCGATAAACTGCACAGAACAGCGCGATGTGGAAAACAGGACGACGCGCAAAATAACGCGAGTGTAAACTGCACAAAACATTGCGATGCGCAAAATAGCGCGAGTGATAAACTGCACAAAACAGTACGATGCGCAACATAGGACGACGCACAAAATAACGCGAGTGTAAACTGCACAAAACTGTTCGATGCGCAAAATAGCGCGAGTGATAAACAGCACAAAACAGGGCGATGCGCAAAATGGCGCCAGTGATAAACTGCACAAAACAGCGCGATGCGCAAAATAACGCGAGTGTAAACAGCCCAAAACAGTGCGATGGCCAAAATAGCGCGAGTGATAAACTGCACAAAACAGTGCGATGCGCAAAATAGCGCGAGGATAAACTGCACAAAACAGTGCGATGCGCAAAATGGCACGAGCGATAAATTGCACAAAACAGTGCGATGTGCAAAATAGCGCGAGTGATAAACTGCACAAAACAGTGCGATGCGCAAAATAGGACGACGCGGAAAATAACGCGAGTGTAAACTGCAGAAAACAGTGCGATGCGCAAAATACCGCGAGGGACAAACTGCACAAAATAGTGCGATGCACAAAATAGCGCGAGGGATAAACTGCACAAAACAGTGCGATGCGCAAAATGGCGCGAGTGATAAACTGCACAGAACAGCGCGATGTGGAAAACAGGACGACGCGCAAACTAACGTGAGTGTAAACTGTACAAAACATTGCGATGCGCAAAATAGCGCGAGTGATAAACTGCACAAAACAGTGCGATGCGCAACATAGGACGACGCGCAAAATAACGCGAGTGTAAACTGCACAAAACAGTCCGATGCGCAAAATAGCGCGAGTGATAAACAGCACAAAACAGGGCGATGCGCAAAATTGCGCCAGTGATAAACTGCACAAAACAGCGCGATGCGCAAAATAACGCGAGTGTAAACTGCATAAAACAATGCGATGCCCAAAATAGCGCCATTGATAAACTGCACAAAACAATGCGATTCGCAAAATAGCGCGAGTGATAAACTGCACAAAATAGTGCGATGCGCAAAATGGCGCGAGCGAGAAACTGCACAAAACAACGCGATGTGCAAGACAGGACGACGCGCAAAATAACGCGAGTGTAAATTGCACAAAACAGTGCAATGCGCAAAATAGCGCGAGTGATAAATTGCACAAAACAGTGCGATGCGCAAAATAGCGCGAGTGATAAACTGCACAAAATAGCCCGATGCGCAAAATGGCGCGAGTGATAAACTGCACAAAACAGCGCGATGCGCAAAACAGGACGACGCGCAAAATAACGCGTGTGTAAACTTCACAAAACAGTGCGATGCGCAAAATAGCGCGAGTGATAAACTGCACAAAACTGTGTAATGCGCAAAATAGCGCGAGTGATAAACTGCACAAAACAGCGCGATGCGCAAAATAACGCGAGGGTAAACTGCACAAAACAGTGCGATGCGCAAAATAGGACGATGCGCAAAATAACGCGAGTGTAAACTGCACAAAACAGTGCGATGCGCAAAATAGCGCGAGTGATAAACTGCACAAAACTGTGCGATGTGCAAAATAGGACGATGTGCAAAATAACGCGAGTGTAAACTACAAAAATCGGTGCGATACGCAAAATAGCGCGTGTGATAATCTGCACAAAACAGCGCGATGCGCAAAACAGGACGACGCGCAAAATACCGCGAGGGTAAACTGCACAAAACAGTGCTATGCGCAAAATAGGACGATGCGCAAAATAACGCGAGTGTAAACTGCACAAAACAGTGCGATGCGCCAAATAGCGCGAGTGGTAAACTGCACAAAACTGTGCGATGCGCAAAATAGGACGATGCGCAAAATAACGCGAGTGTAAACTGCACAAATCAGTGCGATGCGAAACATAGCATGAGTGATAAACTGCACAACACAGCGCGATGCGCAAAACAGGACGACGCGCAAAATAACGCAAGTGTAAACTGCACAAAACAGTGCGATGCGCAAAATAGCGCGAGTGATAAACTGCACAAAACAGTGCGATGTGCAAAATAGGACGATGCGCAAAATAACGCGAGTGTAAACTGCACAAAGCAGTGCGCTGCGCAAAACAGCGCGAGTGATAAACTGCACAAAACAGCGCGATGCGCAAAATAGGACGACGCGCAAAATAACGCGAGTGTAAACTGCACAAAATAGTGCGACGCGCAAAATAGTGCGAGTGATAAACTGCACAAAACAGTGCGATGCGCAAAATAGGACGACGCGCAAAATAACCCGAGTGTAAACTGCACAAAATAGTGCGGTGCGCAAAATAGCGCTAGTGATAAACTGCACAAAACAGTGCGATCCGCAAAATAGCGCGAGCGAGAAACTGCCCAAAACAGCGCGATGTGCAAGACAGGACGATGCGCAAAATAACGCGCGTGATAAATTGCCCAAAACAGTGCGATGCGCAAAATAGCGCGAGTGATAAACTGCACAAAACAGCCCGATGCGCAAAATGGCGCGAGTGATAAACTGCACAAAACAGCACGATGCGCAAAACAGGACGACGCGCAAAATAACGCGTGTGTAAAGTTCACAAAATAGTGCAATGCGCAAAATAGCGCGAGTGGTAAACTGCACAAAACTGTGTAATGCGCAAAATAGCGCGAGTGATAAACTGCACAAAACAGCGCGATGCGCAAAATAACGCGAGGGTAAACTATACAAAACAGTGTGATGCGCAAAATAGGACGATGCGCAAAATAACGCGAGTGTAAACTGCACACAACAGTGCGATGCCCAAAATAGCGCGAGTGATAAACTGCACAAAACTGTGCGATGTGCAAAATAGGACGACGCGCAAAATAACGCGAGTGTAAACTGCAAAAATCAGTGCGATGCGCAAAATAGCGCGAGTGATAAACTGCACAAAACAGCGCGATGCGCAAAACAGGACGACGCGCAAAATAACGCGAGCGTAAACTGCACAAAACAGTGCTATGCGCAAAATAGGATGATGCGCAAAATAACGCGAGTGTAAACTGCACAAAACAGTGCGATGCGCCAAATAGCGCGAGTGGTAAACTGCACAAAACTGTGCGATGCGCAAAATAGGACGATGCGCAAAATAACGCGAGTGTAAACTGCACAAATCAGTGCGATGCACAACAAAGCGCGAGTGATAAACTGCACAACACAGCGCGATGCGCAAAACAGGACGACGCGCAAAATAACGCAAGTGTAAACTGCACAAAACAGTGCGATGCGCAAAATAGCGCGAGTGATAAACTGCACAAAACAGTGCGATGCGAAAAATAGGACGATGCGCAAAATAACGCGAGTGTAAACTGCACAAAACAGTGCGATGCGCAAAATAGCGCGAGTGATAAACTGCACAAAACAGTGCGATGCGCAAAATAGGACGACACGGAAAATAACGCGAGTGTAAACTGCACAAAACATTGCGATGCATAAAATAGCGCGAGGGACAAACTGCACAAAGGAGTGCGATGCACAAATTAGCGCGAGGGATAAACTACAGAAAACAGTGCGATGCGCAAAATAGCGCGAGTGATAAACTGCACAAAACAGTGCGATGCGCAACGTAGGACGACGCGCAAAATAACGCGAGCGTAAAATGCACAAAACAGTGCGATGCGCAAAATAGCGCGAGTGATAAACAACACAAAACAGGGCGATGCACAAAATGGCGCCAGTGATAAACTGCACAAAACAGCGCGATGCGCAAAATAACGCGAGTGTAAGCTGCACAAAATAGTGCGATGCACAAAATAGCGCGAGTGATAAACTGCACAAAACAGTGCGATGCGCAAAATGGCGCGAGCGATAAACTGCACAAAACAGCGCGATGCGCAAGACAGGACGACGCGCAAAATAACGCCAGTGTAAACTGCACAAAACACTGCGATGCGCAAAATAGCGCGAGTGATAAACAGCACGAAACAGTGCGATGCGCAAAATAGGACGATGCGGAAAATAACGCGAGTGTAAACTGCACAAAGCAGTGCGATGCGCCAAATAGCGCGAGTGATAAACAGCACAAAACAGGGCGATGCGCAAAATGGCGCCAGTGATAAACTGCACAAAACAGCGCGATGCGCAAAATAACGCGAGTGTAAACTGCAAAAATCAGTGCGATGCGCAAAATAGCGCGAGTGATAAACTGCACAAAACAGCGCGATGCGCAAAACAGGACGACGCGCAAAATAACGCGAGCGTAAACTGCACAAAACAGTGCTATGCGCAAAATAGGATGATGCGCAAAATAACGCGAGTGTAAACTGCACAAAACAGTGCGATGCGCCAAATAGCGCGAGTGGTAAACTGCACAAAACTGTGCGATGCGCAAAATAGGACGATGCGCAAAATAACGCGAGTGTAAACTGCACAAATCAGTGCGATGCACAACAAAGCGCGAGTGATAAACTGCACAACACAGCGCGATGCGCAAAACAGGACGACGCGCAAAATAACGCAAGTGTAAACTGCACAAAACAGTGCGATGCGCAAAATAGCGCGAGTGATAAACTGCACAAAACAGTGCGATGCGAAAAATAGGACGATGCGCAAAATAACGCGAGTGTAAACTGCACAAAACAGTGCGATGCGCAAAATAGCGCGAGTGATAAACTGCACAAAACAGTGCGATGCGCAAAATAGGACGACACGGAAAATAACGCGAGTGTAAACTGCACAAAACATTGCGATGCATAAAATAGCGCGAGGGACAAACTGCACAAAGGAGTGCGATGCACAAATTAGCGCGAGGGATAAACTACAGAAAACAGTGCGATGCGCAAAATAGCGCGAGTGATAAACTGCACAAAACAGTGCGATGCGCAACGTAGGACGACGCGCAAAATAACGCGAGCGTAAACTGCACAAAACAGTGCGATGCGCAAAATAGCGCGAGTGATAAACAACACAAAACAGGGCGATGCACAAAATGGCGCCAGTGATAAACTGCACAAAACAGCGCGATGCGCAAAATAACGCGAGTGTAAGCTGCACAAAACAGTGCGATGCACAAAATAGCGCGAGTGATAAACTGCACAAAACAGTGCGATGCGCAAAATGGCGCGAGCGATAAACTGCACAAAACAGCGCGATGCGCAAGACAGGACGACGCGCAAAATAACGCCAGTGTAAACTGCACAAAACACTGCGATGCGCAAAATAGCAGTGCGATGCGCAACGTAGGACGACGCGCAAAATAACGCGAGCGTAAACTGCACAAAGCAGTGCGATGCGCCAAATAGCGCGAGTGATAAACAGCACAAAACAGGGCGATGCGCAAAATGGCGCCAGTGATAAACTGCACAAAACAGCGCGATGCGCAAAATAACGCGAGTGTAAACTGCACAAAACTGTGCGATGCCTAAAATAGCGCGAGTGATAAACTGCACAAAACAGTGCAATGCGCAAAATAGCGCGAGTGATAAACTGCACAAAACAGTGCGATGCGCAAAATAGCGCGAGTGGTAAACTGCACAAAACAGTGCGATGCGCAAAATGGCGCGAGCGATAAACTGCACAAAACAGCGCGATGTGCAAGACAGGACGACGCGCAGAATAACGCGAGTGTGAACTGCACAAAACAGTGCAATGCCGAAAATAGCGCGAGTGATAAATTGCACAAAATAGTGCGATGCGCAAAATAGCGCGAGTGATAAACTGCACAAAACAGGGAGATGCGCAAAATGGCGCGAGTGATAAACTGCAGAAAACAGCGCGATGCGCAAAACAGGACGACGTGCAAAATAACGCGCGTGTAAGCTGCACAAAACAGTGCGATGCGCAAAATAGCGCGAGTGATAAACTGCACAAAACAGTGCAATGCGCAAAATAGCGCGAGTGATAAACTGCACAAAACAGCACGATGCGCAAAACAGGACGACGTGCAAAATAACGCCAGGGTAAACTGCACAAAACAGTGCGATACTCAAAATAGGACGATGCGCAAAATAATGCGAGTGTAAACTGCACAAAACAGTGCGACGTGCAAAATAGCGCGAGTGATAAACTGCACAAAATAGTGCGATGCGCAAAATAGGACGACGCGGAAAATAACGCGAGTGTAAACTGCACAAAGCAGTGCGATGCGCAAAATAGCGCGAGTGATAAACTGCAGAAAACAGCGCGACGCGCAAAACAGGACGACGCGCAAAATAACGCTAGTGTAAACTGCACAAAACAGTGCGATGCGCAAAATAGCGCGAGTGATAAACTGCACAAAACAGTGCGATGCACAAAATAGCGCGAGTGATAAACTGCACAAAACAGTGCGATGCGCAAAATGGCGCGAGGGATAAACTGCACAAAACAGCGCGATGCGCAAAGCAGGACGACGCGCAAAATAACGCAAGTGTAAACTGCACAAAACAGTGCGATGCGCAAAATAGCGCGAGGGATAAACTGCACAAAACAGTGCGATGCGCAAAATTGCGCGAGCGATAAACTGCACAAAACAGTGCGATGCGCAAAATAGGACGACGCGGAAAATAACGCGACTGTAAACTGCACAAAACAGTGCGATGCATAAAATAGCGCGAGGGACAAACTGCACAAAAGAGTGCGATGCACAAATTAGCGCGAGGGATAAACTGCAGAAAACAGTGCGATGCGCAAAATAGCGCGAGTGATAAACTGCACAAAATAGTGCGATGCGCAACGTAGGACGACGCGCAAAATAACGTGAGCGTAAACTGCACAAAACAGTGCGATGCGCAAAATAGCGCGAGTGATAAACAACACAAAACAGGGCGATGCGCAAAATGGCGCCAGTGATAAACTGCACAAAACAGCGCGATGCGCAAAATAACGCGAGTTTAAACTGCACAAAACAGTACGATGCACAAAATAGCTCGAGTGATAAACTGCACAAAACAGTGCGATGCGCAAAATAGCGCGAGGGATAAACTGCACAAAACAGTGCGATGCGCAAAATGGCGCGAGCGATAAACTGCACAAAACAGCGCGATGCGCAAGACAGGGCGACGCGCAAAATAACGCCAGTGTAAACTGCACAAAACACTGCGATGCGCAAAATAGCGCGAGTGATAAACTGCACGAAACAGTGCGATGCGCAAAATAGGACGTTGCGGAAAATAACGCGAGTGTAAACTGCACAAAGCAGTGCGATGCGCCAAATAGCGCGAGTGATAAACACCACAAAACAGGGCGATGCGCAAAATGGCGCCAGTGATAAACTGCACAAAACAGCACGATGCGCAAAATAACGCGAGTGTAAACTGCACAAAACAGTGCGATGCCCAAAATAGCGCGAGTGATAAACTGCAGAAAACAGTGCGATGCGCAAAATAGGACGACGCGGAAAATAACGCGAGTGTAAACTGCACAAAACAGTGCGATGCGTAAAATAGCACGAGGGACAAACTGCACAAAACAGTGCGACGCGCAAAATGGCGCGAGTGATAAACTGCACAGAATAGCGCGATGTGGAAAACAGGACGACGCGCAAAATAGCGCGAGTGATAAACTGCACAAAGCAGTGCGATGCGCAAAATGGCGCGAGCGATAAACTGCACAAAACAGCGCGATATGCAGGACAGGACGATGCGCAAAATAACGCGAGTGTAAACTGCACAAAACAGTGCAATGCGCAAAATAGCGCGAGTGATAAATTGCACAAAACAGTGCGATGCGCAAAATAGCGCGAGTGATAAACTGCACAAAACAAGGCGATGCGCAAAATGGCGCGAGTGATAAACTGCACAAAACAGCGCGATGCGCAAAACAGGACGACGCGCAAAATAACGCGCGTGTAAGCTGCACAAAACAGTGCGATGCGCAAAATAGCGCGAGTGATAAACTGCACAAAACAGTGCAATGCACAAAATAGCGCGAGTGATAAACTGCACAAAACAGCGCGATGCGCAAAACAGGACGACGCGCAAAATAACGCGAGGGTAAACTGCACAAAACAGTGCTATACGCAAAATAGGACGATGCGCAAAATAATGCGAGTGTAAACTGCACAAAACAGTGCGACGCGCAAAATAGCGCGAGTGATAAACTGCACAAAATAGTGCGATGCGCAAAATAGGACGACGCGGAAAATAACGCGAGTGTAAACTGCACAAAGCAGTGCGATGCACAAAATAGCGCGAGTGATAAACTGCAGAAAACAGCGCGACGCGCAAAACAGGACGACGCGCAAAATAACGCTAGTGTAAACTGCACAAAACAGTGCGATGCGCAAAATAGCGCGAGTGATAAACTGCACAAAACAGTGCGATGCACAAAATAGCGCGAGTGATAAACTGCACAAAACAGTGCGATGCGCAAAATGGCGCGAGTGATAAACTGCACAAAACAGCGCGATGCGCAAAACAGGACGACGCGCAAAATAACGCAATTGTAAACTGCACAAAACAGTGCGATGCGCAAAATAGCGCGAGTGATGAAATGCACAAAACAGTGCGATGCGCAAAATAGGACGACGCGGAAAATAACGCGAGTGAAAACTGCACAAAACAGTGCGATGCGTAAAATAGCGCGAGGGACAAACTGCACAAAACAGTGCGATGCACAAAATAGCGCGAGGGATAAACTGCACAACACAGTACGATGCGCAAAATGGCGCGAGTGATAAACTGCACAGAACAGCGCGATGTGGAAAACAGGACGACGCGCAAACTAACGCGAGTGTAAACTGCACAAAACATTGCGATGCGCAAAATAGCGCGAGTGATAAACTGCACAAAACAGTGCGATGCGCAACATAGCACGACGCGCAAAATAACGCGAGTGTAAACTGCACAAAACTGTCCGATGCGCAAAATAGCGCGAGTGATAAACAGCACAAAACAGGGCGATGCGCAAAATGGCGCCAGTGATAAACTGCACAAAACAGCGCGATGCGCAAAATAACGCGAGTGTAAACTGCACAAAACAATGCGATGCCCAAAATAGCGCTAGTGATAAACTGCACAAAACAGTGCGATCCGCAAAATAGCGCGAGCGAGAAACTGCCCAAAACAGCGCGATGTGCAAGACAGGACGATGCGCAAAATAACGCGAGTGTAAACTGCACAAAACAGCGCAATGCGCAAAATAGCGCGCGTGATAAATTGCCCAAAACAGTGCGATGCGCAAAATAGCGCGAGTGATGAACTGCACAAAACAGCCCGATGCGCAAAATGGCGCGAGTGATAAACTGCACAAAACAGCGCGATGCGCAAAACAGGACGACGCGCAAAATAACGCGTGTGTAAACTTCACAAAACAGTGCGATGCGCAAAATAGCGCGAGTGATAAACTGCACAGAACAGTGTAATGCGCAAAATAGCGCGAGTGATAAACTGCACAAAATAGCGCGATGCGCAAAATAACGCGAGGGTGAACTGCACAAAACAGTGCGATGCGCAAAATAGGACGATGCGCAAAATAACGCGAGTGTAAACTACACAAAACAGTGCGATGCGCAAAATAGCGCGAGTGATAAACTGCACAAAACTGTGCGATGTGCAAAATAGGACGACGCGCAAAATAACGCGAGTGTAAACCGCAAAAATCAGTGCGATGCGCAAAATAGCGCGAGTGATAAACTGCACAAAACAGCGCGATGCACAAAACAGGACAACGCGCAAAATAACGCGAGGGCAAACTGCACAAAACAGTGCGATGCGCAAAATAGGACGATGCGGAAAATAACGCGAGTGTAAACTGCACAAAACAGTGTGATGCGCCAAATAGCGCGAGTGGTAAACTGCACAAAACTGTGCGATGCGCAAAATAGGACGATGCGCAAAATAACGCGAGTGTAAACTGCACAAATCAGTATGATGCGCAAAATAGCGCGAGTGATAAACTGCACAAAACAGCGCGATGCGCAAAACAGGACGACGCGCAAAATAACGCAAGTGTAAACTGCACAAAACAGTGCGATGCGCAAAATAGCGCGAGTGATAAACTACACAAAACATTGCGATGCGCAAAATAGGACGATGGACAAAATAACGCGAGTGTAAATTGCACAAAACAGTGCGATGCGCAAAATAGCGCGAGTGATAAACTGCACAAAACAGTACGATGCGCAAAATAGGACAACGCGGAAAATAACGCGAGTGTAAACTGCACAAAACAGTCCGATGCATAAAATAGCGCGAGGGGCAAACTGCACAAAAGAGTGCGATGCACAAAATAGCGCGAGGGATAAACTGCACAAAACAGTGCGATGCGCAAAATAGCGCGAGCGATAAACTGCACAAAACAGTGCGATGCACAACGTAGGACGACGTGGAAAATAACGCGAGCGTAAACTGCACAAGACAGTGCGATGCACAAAATAGCGCGAGTGATAAATAGCACAAAATAGGGCGATGCGCAAAATGGCGCCAGTGATAAACTGCACAAAACAGCGCGATGCGCAAAATAACGCGAGTGTAAACTGCACAAAACAGTGCGATGCACAAAATAGCGCGAGTGATAAACTGCACAAAACAGTACGATGCGCAAAATAGCGCGAGGGATAAACTGCACAAAACAGTGCGATGCGCTTAATGGCGCGAGTGATAAACTGCACAAAACAGCGCGATGCGGAAGACAGGACGACGCGCAAAATAACGCCAGTGTAAACTGCACAAAACACTACGATGCGCAAAATAGCGCGAGTGATAAACTGCACGAAACAGTGCGATGCGCAAAATCGGACGATGCGGAAAATAACGCGAGTGTAAACTGCACAAAGCAGTGCGATGCGCCAAATAGCGCGAGTGATAAACTGCACAAAACAGCGCGATGCGCAAAACAGGACGACGCGCAAAATAATGTGAATGTAAACTGCACAAAACAGTGCGATGCGCAAAATAGCGCGAGTGATAAACTGCTCAAAACAGTGCGATGCGCAAAATAGGACGACGCGCAAAATAACGCGAGTGTAAACTGCAGAAAACACTGCGATGCGCAAAATAGCGCGAGTGATAAACTGCACAAAACAGTGCGATGCGCAAAATAGGACGACGCGGAAAATAACGCGAGTGTAAACTGCACAAAACAGTGCGTTGCTTAAAATAGCGCGAGGGACAAACTGCACAACATAGTGCGATGCACAAAATAGCGCGGGGGATAAACTGCACAAAATAGTGCGATCCGCAAAATGGCGCGAGTGATAAACTGCACAGAACAGCGCGATGTGGAAAACAGGACGACGTGCAAAATAACGCGAGTGTAAACTGCACAAAACAGTGTGACGCGCAAAATAGCGCGAGTGATAAACTGCACAAAACAGTGAGATGCGCAACATAGGACGACGCGCAAAATAACGCGAGTGTAAACTGCACAAAATAGTGCGATGCGCAAAATAGCGCGAGTGATAAACTGCACAAAACAGCGCCATGCGCAAAACAGGACGACGTGCAAAATAACGCGAGTGTAAACTGCACAAAACAGTGCGATGCGCAAAATAGCGCGAGTGATAAACTGCTCAAAACCGTGCGATGCGTAAAATAGGACGACGCGCAAAATAACGAAAGTGTAAACTGCACAAAACAGTGCGATGCGCAAAATAGCGCGAGTGACAAACTGCACAAAACAGTGCGGTGCGCAAAATAGGACGACGCGGAAAATAACGCGAGTGTAAACTGCACAAAACAGTGCGATGCGTAAAATAGCGCGAGGGACAAACTGCACAAAACAGTGCGATGCACAAAATAGCGCGACGGATAAACTACACAAAACAGTGCGATGCGCAAAACAGGACGACGAGCAAAATAACACGAGTGTAAACTGCACAAAATAGTGCGATGCCCAAAATAGCGCGAGTGATAAACTGCACAAAACAGGACGATGCGCAAAGTAACGCGACTGTAAACTGCACAAAACAGGGCGATGCACAAAATAGCGCGGGTGATAAACTGTACAAAACAGTGCGATGCTCAAAATAGCGCGAGTGATAAACTGCACAAAATAGTGCGAGGCGCAACATAGGATGATGCGCAAAATAACGAGAGTGTAAAATGCACGAAACGGTGCGATGCGCAAAATAGCGCGAGTGATAAACTGCACAAAACA
Organism: Camellia japonica; assembly: GCA_030407325.1. NCBI lineage: Eukaryota > Viridiplantae > Streptophyta > Magnoliopsida > Ericales > Theaceae > Camellia > Camellia japonica. Next base: position 38,860 of record JAPPVO010001172.1, on the reverse strand, counting down.
GGGCGATGCGCAAAATGGCGCCAGTGATAAACTGCACTAAACAGCGCGATGCGCAAAATAACGTGAGTGTAAACTGCACAAAACAGTGCGATGCACAAAATAGCGCGAGTGATAAACTGCACAAGACAGTGCGATGCGCAAAATAGCGCGAGTGATAAACTGCACAAAACAGTGCGATGCGCAAAATAGCGCGAGTGATAAGCTGCACAAATCAGTGCGATGCGCAAAACGGCGCGAGCGATAAACTGCACAAAATAGCGCGATGCGCAAGACAGGACGACGCGCCAAATAACGCGAGTGTAAACTGCACAAAATGGTGCGATGCGCAAAATAGCGTGAGTGATAAACTGCGCAAAAACAGTGCGATGCGCAATATAGGACGATGCGGAAAATAACGCGAGTGTAAACTGCACAAAGTAGTGCGATGCGCAAAATAGCGCGAGTGATAAACTGCAGAAAACAGCGCGATGCGCAAAACAGGACGGCGCGCAAAATAACACGAGTGTAAACTGCACAAAAGATTGCGATGCGCAAAATAGCGCGAGTGATAAGCTGCTCAAAACAGTGCGAAGCCCAAAATAGGACGACGCGCAAAATAACGCGTGTAAACTGCACAAAACAGTGCGATGCGCAAAATAGCACGAGTGATAAGCTGCACAAAACAGTGCGATGCGCAAAATAGGTCGACACGGAAAATAACGCGAGTGTAAACTGCACAAAATAGTGCGATGCGTAAAATAGCGCGAGGGACAAACTGCACAAAACAGTGCGATGCACAAAATAGCGCGAGGGGTAAACTGCACAAAACAGTGCGATGCGCAAAATGGCGCGAGTGATAAACTGCAAAGAACAGCGCGATGTGGAAAACAGGACGACGCGCAAAATAACGCGAGTGTAAACTGCACAAAACAGTGCGATGCGCAAAATAGCGCGAGTGATAAACTGCACAAAACAGTGCGATGCGCCAAATAGCGCGAGTGATAAACTGCACAAAAAAGCGCGATGCGCAAAATAGGACGACGAGCAAAATAACGCGAGTGTAAACTGCACAAAACAGTGCGATGTGCAAAATAGCGCGAGTGATAAACTGCACAAAACAGTGCGATGCGCACAATAGGATGACGTGCAAAATAACGCGAGTGTAAACTGCACAAAACAGTGTGATGCGCAAAATGGTGCCAGCGATAAACTGCACAAAACAACGCGATGCGCAAAATAACCCGACTGTAAACTGCGTAAAACAGTGCAACGCCCAAAATAGCGCGAGTGATAAAATGCACAAAATAGTGCGATGCGCAAAATAGCGTGAGTGATAAACAGCACAAAACAGTGCGATGCGCAACATAGGACGACGCGCAAAATAACGCGAGTGATAAACTGCACAAAACAGTACGATGCGCAAAATAGCGCGAGGGATAAACTGCACAAAACAGTGCGATGCGCAAAATGGCACGAGTGATAAACTGCACAGAACAGCGCGATGTGGAAAACAGGACGACGCGCAAAATAACGCGAGTGTAAACTACACAAAACAGTACGATGCGCAAAATAGCGCGAGTGATAAACTGCACAAAACAGGGCGATGCACAAAATAGGACGACGCGGAAAATAACGCGAGCGTAAACTGCACAAAGCAGTGCGATGCGCAAAATAGCGCGAGTGATAAACTGCACAAAACAGCGCGATGCGCAAAACAAGACGACGCGCAAAATAACGCGAGTGTAAACTGCACAAAACAGTGCGATGCGCAAAATAGCGCGAGTGATAAACTGCTCAAAACCGTGCGATGCGTAAAATAGGACGACGCGCAAAAATAATGCATGTGTAAAACTGCCCAACAACGATGCGATGCGCAAAATAGCGCGAGTGACAAACTGCCCAAAACAGTGCGGTGCGCAAAATAGGAACGACGCGGCAAAATAACGCGAGTGTAAACTGCACAAAACAGTGCGATGCGTAAAATAGCGCGAGGGACAAAACTGCACAAAACAGTGCGATGCACAAAATAGCGCAGGAAAACTGCACAAAACAGTGCGATGCGCAAAACTGGACGACGCGCAAAATAACCGAGTGTAAACTGCACAAAATAGTGCGATGCGCAAAATAGCGCGAGTGATAAACTGCACAAAACAGGGCGATGCGCAAAATAACGCGAGTGTAAACTGCACAAAACAGGGCGATGCACAAAATAGCGCGAGTGATAAACTGCACAAAACAGTGCGATGCGCAAAATAGCGCGAGGGATAAACTGCACAAAACAGTGCGATGCGCAAGAATGGCGCGAGCGATAAACTGCACAAAACAGCGCGATGCGCAAGACTGACGACGGGCAAATAAACACGAGTGTAAACTGCACACAAAACAGTGCATGAGCAAATCGCGCGAGTGATAAATGCAGAAAACAGTGCGATGCGCAAAGTAGAGCGAGTGATAAACTGCAAAAACAGGGCGATGCGCAAAAATGGCGAGTGATATAAACTGCACAAAACAACACGATGCGCAAAACAGGACGAGCGCAAAATAACGCGAGTGAAAGTACACAAAACAGTGCGATTGCGCAAAAATAGCGTGAGTGGATAAACTGCACAAAACAGTGCGATGCGCAAAATAGGACGACGCGGAAAATAACGCGAGTGTAAACTGCACAAAACAGTGCGATGCGCAAAATAGTCGATGTGATAAAACTGCACAAAACTGCGCGATGCGCAAAACAGGACGACGCGCAAAATAACGCGAGTGTAAACTGCACAAAACTGTGCGATGCGCAAAACAGCGCGAGTGATAAACTGCACAAAACAGTGCGATGCGCAAAATAGGACGACGCGCAAAATAGCGCGAGTGTAAACTGCACCACACAGTGCGATGCGCAAAATAGCGCGAGTGATAAACTGCACAAAACAGTGCGATGCGCAAAACAGGACGACATGCAAAATAACGCGAGTGTAAACTGCAAAAAACAGTGCGATGCGCAAAATAGCGCGAGTGATAAACTGCACAAAACAGTGCGATGCGCAAAATAGGACGACGTGCAAAATAACGCGAGTGTAAACTGCACAAAACAGTGCAATGCGCAAAATAGCGCGAGTGATAAACTGTACAAAACAGTGCGATGCGCAAAATAGGACGACGCGGAAAATAACGCGAGTGTAAACTGCACAAAACAGTGCGATGCGTAAAATAGCACGAGGGATAAACTGCACAAAACAGTGCGATGCGCAAAATGGCATGAGTGATAAACTGCACAGAACAACGCGATGTGGAAAACAGGACGACGCGCAAAATAACGCGAGTGTAAACTGCACAAAACAGTGCGATGAGCAAAATAGCGCGAGTGATAAACTGCACGAAACAGTGCGATGCGCAAAACAGGATGACGCGCAAAATAACGCGAGTGTAAACTGCACAAAATAGTGCGATGCGCAAAATAGCGCGAGTGATAAACTGCACAAAACAGGGCGATGCGCAAAATGGCGCAAGTGATAAACTGCACAAAACAGCGCGATGCTTAAAAGAACGCGAGTGTAAACTGCACAAAATAGTGCGATGCACAAAATAGCGCGAGTGATAAACTGCACAAAACAGTGCGATGCGTAAAATAGCGCGAGGGATAAACTGCACAAAACAGTGCGATGCGCAAAATGGCACGAGTGATAAACTGCACAGAACAGCGCGATGTGGAAAACAGGACGACGCGCAAAATAACGCGAGTGTAAACTGCACAAAACAGTGCGATGAGCAAAATAGCGCGAGTGATAAACTGCACGAAACAGTGTGATGCGCAAAACAGGACGACGCGCAAAATAACGCGAGTGTAAACTGCACAAAATAGTGCGATGCGCAAAATAGCGCGAGTGATAAACTGCACAAAACAGGGCGATGCGCAAAATGGCGCAAGTGATAAACTGCACAAAACAGCGCGATGCGCAAAATAACGCGAGTGTAAACTGCACAAAATAGTGCGATGCACAAAATAGCGCGAGTGATAAACTGCACAAAACAGTGCGATGCGTAAAATAGCGCGAGGGATAAACTGCACAAAACAGTTGCGATGGCAAAATGGCACGAGTGATAAACTGCACAGAACAGCGCGATGTGGAAAACAGGACGACGCGCAAAATAACGCGAGTGTAAACTGCACAAAACAGTGCGATGAGCAAAATAGCGCGAGTGATAAACTGCACGAAACAGTGCGATGCGCAAAACAGGACGACGCCCAAAATAACGCGAGTGTAAACTGCACAAAATAGTGCGATGCGCAAAATAGCGCGAGTGATAAACTGCACAAAACAGGGCGATGAGGAAAATGGCGCAATTGATAAATTGCACAAAACAGCGCGATGCGCAAAATAACGCGAGTGTAAACTGCACAAAACAGTGCGATGCACAAAATAGCGCGAGTGATAAACTGCACAAAACAGTGCGATGCGCAAAATAGCGCGCGAGATAAACTGCACAAAACAGTGCGATGCGCAAAATGGCGCGAGCGATAAACTGCACAAAACAGCGCGATGCGCAAAATAACGCGAGTGTAAACTGCACAAAACAGTGCGATGCCCAAAATAGCGCGAGTGATAAACTGCACAAAACAGTGCGATGCGCAAAATAGCGCGTGGGATAAACTGCACAAAACAGTGCGTTGCGCAAAATGGCGCGAGCGATAAACTGCACAAAACAGCGCGATGCGCAAGACTGGACGACGCGCAAAATAACGCGAGTGTAAACTGCACAAAACAGTGCCATGCGCAAAATAGCGCGAGTGATAAAGTGCAGAAAACAGTGCGATGCGCAAAATAGCGCGAGTGATAAACTGCACAAAACAGGGCGATGTGCAAAATGGCGCGAGTGATAAACTGCACAAAACAGCGCGATGCGCAAAACAGGACGACGCGCAAAATAACGCGAGTGTAAACTGCACAAAACAGTGCGATGCGCAAAATAGCGTGAGTGATAAACTGCACAAAACAGGGCGATGCGCAAAATAGGACGACGCGCAAAATAACGCGAGTGTAAACTGCACAAAACAGTGCGATGCGCAAAATAGCGCGAGTGATAAACTGCACAAAACAGCGCGATGCGCAAAACAGGACGACGCGCAAAATAACGCGAGTTTAAATTGCACAACACAGTGCGATGCGCGAAATAGCGCGAGTGATAAACTGCTCAAAACAGTGCGATGCGCAAAATAGGACGATGCGCAAAATAACGCGAGTGTAAACCATACAAAACAGTGCGATGAGCAAAATAGCGCGAGTGATAAACTGCACGAAACAGTGCGATGCGCAAAACAGGACGACGCGCAAAATAATGCGAGTGTAAACTGCACAAAATAGTGCGATGCGCAAAATAGCGCGAGTGATAAACTGCACAAAACAGGGCGATGCGCAAAATGGCGCAAGTGATAACCTGCACAAAACAGCGCGATGCGCAAAATAACGCGAGTGTAAACTGCACAAAACAGTGCGATGCACAAAATAGCGCGAGGGATAAACTGCACAAAACAGTGCGATGCGCAAAATAGCGCGCGGGATAAACTGCACAAAACAGTGCGATGCGCAAAATGGCGCGAACGATAAACAGCACAAAACAGCGCGATGCACAAGACTGGACGACGCGCAAAATAACGCGAGTGTAAACTGCACAAAACAGTGCCATGCGCAAAATAGCGCGAGTGATAAAGTGCAGAAAACAGTGCCATGCGCAAAAAAGGTCGACGCGCAAAATAACGCGAGTGTAAACTGCACAAAATAGTGCGATGCGCAAAATAGCGCGAGTGATAAACTGCACAAAACAGGGCGATGCGGAAAATGGCGCAAGTGATAAACTGCACAAAACAGCGCGATGCGCAAAATAACGCGAGTGTAAACTGCACAAAACTGTGCGATGCACAAAATAGCGCGAGTGATAAACTGCACAAAACAGTGCGATGCGCAAAACAGCGCGAGGATAAACTGCACAAAACAGTGCGATGCGCAAAATGGCCCGAGCGATAAACTGCACAAAACAGCGCGATGCGCAAGACTGGACGACGCGCAAAATAACGCGAGTGTAAACTGCACAAAACAGTGCGATGCGCAAAATAGCGTGAGTGATAAACTGCACAAAACAGTGCGATGCGCAAAATAGGACGACGCGCAAAATAACGCTAGTGTAAACTGCACAAAACAGTGCGATGCGCAAAATAGCGCGAGTGATAAACTGCACAAAACAGCGCGATGCGCAAAACAGGACGACGCGCAAAATAACGCGAGTGTAAACTGCACAACACAGTGCGATGCGCGAAATAGCGCGAGTGATAAAGTGCTCAAAACAGTGCGATGCGCAAAATAGGACGATGCGCAAAATAACGCGAGTGTAAACTATACAAAACAGTGCGATGAGCAAAACAGCGCGAGTGATAAACTGCACGAAATAGTGCGATGCGCAAAACAGGACGACGCGCAAAATAACGCGAGTGTAAACTGCGTAAAATAGTGCGATGCGCAAAATAGCGCGAGTGATAAAATGCACAAAACAGGGCGATGCGCAAAATGGTGCAAGTGATAAACTGCACAAAACAGCGCGATGCGCAAAATAACGCGAGTGCAAACTGCACAAAACAGTGCGATGCACAAAATAGCGCGAGTGATAAACTGCACAAAACAGTGCGATGCGCAAAATAGCGCGCGGGATAAACTGCACGAAACAGTGCGATGCGCAAAATGGCTCGAGCGATAAACTGCACAAAACAGCGCGATGCGCAAGACTGGACGACGCGCAAAATAACGCAAGTGTAAACTGCACAAAACAGTGCCATGCGCAAAATAGCGCGAGTGATAAAGTGCAAAAAACAGTGCGATGCGCAAAATAGCGCGAGTGATAAACTGCACAAAACAGGGCAATGCGCAAAATGGCGCGAGTGATAAACTGCACAAAACAGCGCGATGCGCAAAACAGGACGACGCGCAAAATAACGCGAGTGTAAACTGCACAAAACAGTGCGATGCGCAAAATAGCGTGAGTGATAAACTGGACAAAACAGGGCGATGCGCAAAATAGGACGACAGCGCAAAATAACGCGACTGTAAACTGCACAAAACATTGCGATGCGCAAAATAGCGCGAGTGATAAACTGCACAAAACAGCGCGATGCGCAAAATAGGACGACGCGCAAAATAACGCGAGTGTAAACTGCACAACACAGTGCGATGCGCGAAATAGCGCGAGTGATAAACTGCTCAAAACAGTGCGATGCGCAAAATAGGACAATGCGCAAAATAACGCGAGTGTAAACTATACAAAACAGTGCGATGAGCAAAATAGCGCGAGTGATAAACTGCACGAAACAGTGCGATGCGCAAAACAGGACGACGCGCAAAATAACGCGAGTGTAAACTGCACAAAATAGTGCGATGCGCAAAATAGCGCGAGTGATAAACTGCACAAAACTGGGCGATGCGCAAAATGGCGCAAGTGATAAACTGCACAAAACAGCGCGATGCGCAAAAGAACGCGAGTGTAAACTGCACAAAATAGTGCGATGCACAAAATAGCGCGAGTGATAAACTGCACAAAATAGTGCGATGCGTAAAATAGCGCGAGGGATAAACTGCACAAAACAGTGCGATGCGCAAAATGGAACGAGTGATAAACTGCACAGAACAGCGCGATGTGGAAAACAGGACGACGCGCAAAATAACGCGAGTGTAAACTGCACAAAACAGTGCGATGAGCAAAATAGTGCGAGTGATAAACTGCACGAAACAGTGCGATGCGCAAAAAAGGACGACGCGCAAAATAACGCGAGTGTAAACTGCACAAAATAGTGCGATGCGCAAAATAGCGCGAGTGATAAACTGCACAAAACAGGGCGATGCGCATAATGGCGCAAGTGATAAACTGCACAAAACAGCGCGATGCGCAAAATAACGCGAGTGTAAACTGCACAAAATAGTGCGATGAACAAAATAGCGCGAGTGATAAACTGCACAAAACAGTGCGATGCGTAAAATAGCGCGAGGGATAAACTGCACAAAACAGTGCGATGCGCAAAATGGCACGAGTGATAAACTGCACAGAACAGCGCGATGTGGAAAACAGGACGACGCGCAAAATAACGCGAGTGTAAACTGCACAAAACAGTGCGATGAGCAAAATAGCGCGAGTGATAAACTGCACGAAATAGTGCGATGCGCAAAACAGGACGACGCGCAAAATAACACGAGTGTAAACTGCACAAAATAGTGCGATGCGCAAAGAAGCGCGAGTGATAAACTGCACAAAACAGGTCGATGCGGAAAATGGCGCAAGTGATAAACTGCACAAAACAGCGCGATGCGCAAAATAACGCGAGTGTAAACTGCACAAAACAGGGCGATGCACAAAATAGCGCGAGTGATAAACTGCACAAAACAGTGCGATGCGCAAAATAGCGCGAGGGATAAACTGCACAAAACAGTGCGATGCGCAAAATGGCGCGAGCGATAAACTGCACAAAACAGCGCGATGCGAAAGACTGGACGACGCGCAAAATAACGCGAGTGTAAACTGCACAAAACAGTGCCATGCGCAAAATAGCGCGAGTGATAAAGTGCACAAAACAGTGCGATGCGCAAAATAGCGGGAGTGATAAACTGCACAAAACAGGACGATGCGCAAAATGGCGCGAGTGATAAACTGCACAGAACAACGCGATGTGGAAAACAGGACGACGCGCAAAATAACGCGAGTGTAAACTGCACAAAACAGTGCAATGCGCGAAATAGCGCGAGTGATAAACTGCTCAAAACAGTGCGATGCGCAAAATAGGACGATGCGCAAAATAACGCGAGTGTAAACTGCACAAAACAGTGCGATGCGCAAAATAGCGCGAGTGATAAACTGCACAAAACAGTGCGATGCGCAAAATAGGACGACGCTAAAAACAACGCGAGTGTAAACTGCACAAAACAGTGCGATGCGTAAAATAGCAGGAGGGACAAACTGCACAAAACAGTGCGGCGCGCAAAATGGCGCGAGTGATAAACTGCACAGAATAGCGCGATGTGGAAAACAGGACTACGCGTAAAATAACGCGAGTGTAAACTGCACAAAACAGTGCGATGCGCAAAATAGTGCGAGTGATAAACTGCACAAAACTGTGCGATGCGCAAAACCGGACGACGCGCAAAATAACGCGAGTGTAAACTGCACAAAACAGTGCGATGTGCAAAATAGCGCGAGTGATAAACTGCATAAAACAGTGCGATGCGCAAAATAGCGCGAGTGATAAACTGCACAAAATAGTGCGATGCGCAAAACAGGATGACGCGCAAAATAACGCGAGTGTAAACTGCACAAAACAGTGCGATGAGCAAAATAGCGCGAGTGATAAACTGCACGAAACAGTGCGATGCGCAAAACAGGACGACGCGCAAAATAACGCGAATGTAAACTGCACAAAACAGTGCGATGCGCAAAATAGCGGGAGTGATAAACTGCACAAAACAGTGCGATGCGCAAAATAGGACGACGTGCAAAATAACGCGAGTGCAAACTGCACAAAACAGTGCAATGCGCAAAATAGCGCGAGTGATAAACTGTACAAAACAGTGCGATGCGCAAAATAGGACGACGCGGAAAATAATGCGAGTGTAAACTGCACAAAATAGTGCGATGCGTAAAATAGCGCGAGGGATAAACTGCACAAAACAGTGCGATGCGCAAAATGGCACGAGTGATAAACTGCACAGAACAGCGCGATTTGGAAAACAGGACGACGCGCAAAATAACGCGAGTGTAAACTGCACAAAACAGTGCGATGAGCAAAATAGCGCAAGTGATAAACTGCACGAAACAGTGCGATGCGCAAAACAGGACGACGCGCAAAATAACGCGAGTGTAAACTGCACAAAATAGTGCGATGCACAAAATAGCGCGAGTGATAAACTGCACAAAACAGGGCGATGCGCAAAATGGCGCAAGTGATAAACTGCACAAAACAGTGCGATGCGCAAAATAGCGCGCGGGATAAACTGCACAAAACTGTGCGATGCGCAAAATGGCGCGAGCGATAAACTGCACAAAACAGCGCGATGCGCAAGACTGGACGACGCGCAAAATAACGCGAGTGTAAACTGCACAAAACAGTGCCATGCGCAAAATAGCGCGAGTGATAAAGTGCAGAAAATAGTGCGATGCGCAAAATAGCGCGAGTGATAAACTGCACAAAACAGGGCGATACGCAAATTGGCGCGAGTGATAAACTTCACAAAACAGTGCGATGCGCAAAACAGGACGACGCGCAAAATAACGCGAGTGTAAACAGCACAAAACAGTGCGATGCGCTAAATAGCGTGAGTGATAAACTGCACAAAACTGTGCGATGCGCAAAATAGGACGACGCGCAAAATAACGCGAGTGTAAACTGCACAAAACAGTGCAATGCGCAAAATAGCGCGAGTGATAAACTGCACAAAACAGCGCGATGCGCAAAACAGGACGACGCGCAAAATAACGCGAGTGTAAACTGCACAAAACAGTGCAATGCGCGAAATAGCGCGAGTGATAAACTGCTCAAAACAGTGCGATGCGCAAAATAGGACGATGCGCCAAATAACGCGAGGTAAACTGCACAAAACAGTGCGATGCGCAAAATAGCGCGAGATGATAAACTGCCAAAAACAGGGCGATGCGCAAAATAGGACGACGTGGAAATAACGCGAGTGTAAACTGCACAAAACAGTGCGATGCATAAAATAGCACGAGGGACAAACTGCACAAAACAGTGCGACGCGCAAAATGGCGCGAGTGATAAACTGCACAGAATAGCGCGATGTGGAAAACAGGACGACGCGCAAAATAACGCGAGTGTAAACTGCACAAAATTGTGCGATGCACAAAATAGCGCGAGTGATAAACTGCACAAAACAGGGCGATGCACAAAATGGCGCAAGTGATAAACTGCACAAAACAGCGCGATGCGTAAAATGGCGCGAGCGATAAACTGCACAAAACAGCGCGATGCGCAAGACTGGACGACGCGCAAAATAACGCGAGTGTAAACTGCACAAAACAGTGCCATGCGCAAATTAGCGCGAGTGATAAAGTGCAGAAAGTAGTGCGATACGCAAAATAGCACGAGTGATAAACTGCACAAAACAGGGCGATGCGCAAAATGGAGCGAGTGATAAATTGCACAAAACAGCGCGATGCGCAAAACAGGACGACGCACAAAATAACGCGAGTGTAAACTGCACAAAACAGTGCGATGCGCAAAATAGCGTGAGTGATAAACTGCACAAAATAGTGCGATCCGCAAAATAGGACGACGCGCAAAATAACTCAAGTGTAAACTGCCCAAAACAGTGCGATGCGCAAAATAGCGCGAGTGATAAACTGCACAAAACAGCGCGATGCGCAAAACAGGACGACGCGCAAAATAACGCGAGTGTAAACTGCACAAAACAGTGCGATGCGCGAAATATCGCGAGTGATAAACTGCTCAAAACAGCACGATGCGCAAAATAGGACGATGCGCAAAATAACGCGAGTGTAAACTGCACAAAATAGTGCGATGCGCAAAATAGCGGGAGTGATAAACTGCACAAAACAGTGCGATGCGCAAAATTGGACGACGCGGAAAATAACGCGAGTGTAAACTGCACAAAACAGTGCGATGCGTAAAATAGCGCGGGGGACAAACTGCACAAAACAGTGTGATGCACAAAATAGCGTGAGGGGTAAACTGCACAATACAGTGCGATGCGCAAAATGGCGCGAGTGATAAACTGCACAGAACAGCGCGATGTGGAAAACAGGACGACGCGCAAGATAACGCGAGTGTAAACTGCACAAAACAGTGCGATGCGCAAAATAGTGTGAGTGATAAACTGCACAAAATAGTGCGATGCACAAAACAGGACGACGCGCAAAATAACGCGGGTGTAAACTGCACAAAACAGTGCGATGTGCAAAATAGCGCGAGTGATAAACTGCACAAAACAAGGCGATGCGCAAAATGGCGCAAGTGATAAACTGCACAAAACAGCGCGATGCGCAAAATAACGCGAGTGTAAACTACACAAAACAGTGCGATGCACAAAATAGCGCGAGTGATAAACTGCACAAAACAGTGCGATGCGCAAAATAGCGCGAGGGATAAACTGCACAAAACAGTGCGATGCGCAAAATGGCGCGAGCGATAAACTGCACAAAACAGCGCGATGCGCAAGACTGGACGACGCGCAAAATAACGCGAGTGTAAACTGCACAAAACAGTGCCATGCGCAAAATAGCGCGAGTGATAAAGTGCAGAAAACAGTGCGATGCGCAAAATAGCGCGAGTGATAAACTGCACAAAACAAGGCGATGCGCAAAATAGCGCGATGATAAATTGAACAAAACAGCGCGATGCGCAAAACAGGACGACGCGCAAAATAACGCGAGTGTAAACTGCACAAAACAGTGCGATGCGCAAAATACCGTGACTGATAAACTGCACAAAACAGTGCGATGCGCAAAATAGGACGACGCGGAAAATAACGCGAGTGTAAACTGCACAAAACAGTGCGATGCGCAAAATAGCGCGAGTGATAAACTGCACAAAATAGTGCGATGCGCAAAATAGGACGACGCGCAAAATAGCGCGAGTGTAAACTGCACAACACAGTGCGATGCGCAAAATAGCGCGAGTGATAAACTGCACAAAACAGTGCGATGCGCAAAACAGGACGACGCGCAAAATAACGCGAATGTAAACTGCACAAAACAGTGCGATGCGCAAAATAGGACGACGTGCAAAATAACGCGAGTGCAAACCGCACAAAACAGTGCAATGCGCGAAATAGCGCGAGTGATAAACTGTACAAAACAGTGCGATGCGCAAAATAGGACGACGCGAAAAATAATGCGAGTGTAAACTGCACAAAACAGTGCGATACGTAAAATAGCGCGAGGGATAAACTGCACAAAACAGTGCGATGCGCAAAATGGCACGAGTGATAAGCTGCACAGAACAGCGCCATGTGGAAAACAGGACGACGCACAAAATAACGCGAGTGTAAACTGCACAAAACAGTGCGATGAGCAAAATAGCGCGAGTGATAAATTGCACGAAACAGTGCGAAGCGCAAAATAAGGCGAGTGTAAACTGCACAAAATAGTGCGATGCGCAAAATAGCGCGAGTGATAAACTGCACAAAACAGGGCGATGCGCAAAATGGCGCAAGTGATAAACTGCACAAAACAGCGCGATGCGCAAAACAGGACCACGCGCAAAATAACACGAGTGTAAACTGCACAAAACAGTGCGATGCGCAAAATAGGACGACGCGCAAAATAACGCGAGTGTAAACTGCACAAAATAGTGCGATGCGCAAAATAGCGCGAGTGATAAACTGCACAAAACAGCGCCATGCGCAAAACAGGACGACGCGCAAAATAACGCGAGTGTAAACTGCCCAAAACAGTGCGATGCGCGAAATAGCGCGAGTGATAAACTGCTCGAAACAGTGCGATGCGCAAAATAGGACGATGCGCAAAATAACGCGAGTGTAAACTGCACAAAACAGTGCGATGCGCAAAATAGCGCGAGTGATAAACTGCACAAAACAGCGCGATGCGCAAAACAGGACGACGCGCAAAATAACACGAGTGTAAACTGCACAAAACAGTGCGATGCGTAAAATAGCACGAGGGACAAACTGCACAAAACAGTGCGACGCGCAAAATGGCGCGAGTGACAAACTGCACAGAATAGCGCGATGTGGAAAACAGGACGACGCGCAAAATAACGCGAGTGTAAACTGCACAAAACAGTGCGATGCGCAAAATAGTGCGAGTGATAAACTGCACAAAACAGTGCGATGCGCAAAACAGAACGACGCGCAAAATAACGCGAGTGTAAACTGCACAAAACAGTGCGATGTGCAAAATAGCGCGAGTGATAAACTGCACAAAACAGTGCGATGCGCAAAATAGGACGACGTGCAAAATAACGCGAGTGTAAACTGCACAAAACAGTGCAATGCGCAAAATAGCGCGAGTGATAAACTGCACAAAACAGTGCGATGCGCAAAACAGGACGACGCGCAAAATAACGCGAGTGTAAACTGCACAAAACAGTGCGATGAGCAAAATAGCGCGAGTGATAAATTGCACGAAACAGTGCGATGCGCAAAACAGGACAACGCGGAAAATAACGCGAGTGTAAACTGCACAAAATAGTGCGATGCACAAAATGGCGCGAGTGATAAACTGCACAAAACAGGGCGATGCGCAAAATGGCGCAAGTGATAAACTGCACAAAACAGCGCGATGCGCAAAACAGGACGACGCGCAAAATAACGCGAGTGTAAACTGCACAAAATAGTGCGATGCACAAAATAGCGCGAGTGATAAACTGTTCAAAACAGTGCGATGCGCAAATTAGGACGATGCGCAAAATAACGCGAGTGTAAACTGCACAAAACAGTGCGATGCGCAAAATAGCGCGAGTGATAAACTGCACAAAACAGCGCGATGCGTAAAACAGGACGACGCGCAAAATAACGCGAGTGTAAACTGCACAAAACAGTGCGATGCGCGAAATAGCGCGAGTGATAAACTGCTCAAAACAGTGCGATGCGCAAAATAGGACGATGCGCAAAATAACGCGAGTGTAAACTGCACAAAACAGTGCGATGCGCAAAATAGCGCGAGTGATAAACTGCACAAAACAGGGCGATGCGCAAAATGGCGCGAGTGATAAATTGAACAAAACAGCGCGATGCGCAAAAGAGGACGACGCGCAAAATAACGCGAGTGTAAACTGCACAAAACAGTGCGACGCGCAAAATAGCGTGAGTGATAAACTGCACAAAACAGTGCGATGCGCAAAATAGGACGACGCGGAAAATAACGCGAGTGTAAACTGCACAAAACTGCGCGATGCGCAAAACAGGACGACGCGCAAAATAACGCGAGTGTAAACTGCACAAAACAGTGCGATGCGCAAAATAGCGCGAGTGATAAACTGCACAAAATAGTGCGATGCGCAAAATAGGACGACGCGCAAAATAGCGCGAGTATAAACTGCACAACACAGTGCGATGCGCAAAATAGCGCGAGTGATAAACTGCACAAAACAGTGCGACGCGGAAAACAGACGACGCAAAATAATGCGAACGTAAACTGCACAAAACAGTGCGATGTGCAAAATAGCGCGAGTGATAAACTGCACAAAACAGTGCGATGCGCAAAATAGGACGACGTGCAAAATAACGCGAGTGCAAACTGCACAAAACAGTGGCAATGCGCAAAATAGCGCGAGTGATAACGTACAAAACAGTGCGATGCGCAAAATAGGACGGCGCCGGAAAATAAAGCGAGTGTAAACTGCACAAAAACAGTTCGATGCATAAAATAGCGTGAGGGATAAACTGCACAAAACAGTGCGATGCGCAAAATGGCACCGAGTGATAAACTGCACAGAACAGCGCGATGTGGAAAACAGGACGACGCGCAAAATAACGCGAGTGTAAACTTCACAAAACAGTGCGATGAGCAAAATAGCGCGAGTGATAAATTGCACGAAACAGTGCGATGCGCAAAACAGGACGACGCGCAAAATAAGGCGAGTGTAAACTGCACAAAACAGTGCGATGCGCAAAATAGCGAGAGTGATAAACTGCACAAAACAGGGCGATGCGCAAAATGGCGCAAGTGATAAACTGAACAAAACAGCGCGATGCGCAAAATAACGCGAGTGTAAACTGCACAAAACAGTGCGATGCACAAAATAGCGCGAGTGATAAACTGCACAAAACAGTGCGATGCGCAAAATAGCGCGAGGGATAACTGCACAAAACAGTGCGATGCGCAAAATGGCGCGAGCGATAAACTGCACAAAACAGCGCGATGCGCCAGACTGGACGACGCGCAAAATAACGCGAGTGTAAACTGCACAAAACAGTGCCATGCGCAAAATAGCGCGAGTGATAAACTGCACAAAAACAGGCGATGCGCAAAATAGGACGACGCGGAAAATAACGCGAGTGTAAACTGCACAAAACAGTGCGATGCGTAAAATAGCGCGGGGGACAAACCGCACAAACAGTGTGATGCACAAAATAGCGCGAGGGGTAAACTGCACAATACAGTGCGATGCGCAAAATGGCGCGAGTGATAACTGCACAGAACACGCGATGTGGAAAACAGGACGACGCGCAAAATAACGCGAGTGTAAACTGCACAAAACAGTGCGATGCGCAAAATAGTGCGAGTGATAAACTGCACAAAACAGTGCGATGCACAAAACAGGACGACGCGCAAAATAACGCGGGTGTAAACTGCACAAAACAGTGCGATGTGCAAAATAGCGCGAGTGATAAACTGCACAAAATAAGGCGATGCGCAAAGTGGCGCAAGTGATAAACTACACAAAACAGCGCGATGCGCAAAATAACGCGAGTGTAAACTACACAAAACAGTGCGATGCACAAAATAGCGCGAGTGATAAACTGCACAAAACAGTGCGATGCGCAAAATAGCGCGAGGGATAAACTGCACAAAACAGTGCGATGCGCAAAATGGCGCGAGCGATAAACTGCACAAAACAGCGCGATGCGCAAGACTGGACGACGCGCAAAATAACGCGAGTGTAAACTGCACAAAACAGTGCCATGCGCAAAATAGCGCGAGTGATAAAGTGCAGAAAACAGTGCGTTGCGCCAAATAGCGCGAGTGATAAACTGCACAAAACAGGGCGATGCGCAAATTGGCGCGACTGATAAATTGAACAAAACAGCGCGATGCGCAAAACAGGACGACGCGCAAAATAACGCGAGTATAAACTGCACAAAACAGCGCGATGCGCAAAATAGCGTGAGTGATAAACTGCACAAAACATGCGATGCGCAAAATAGGACGACGCGGAAAATAACGCAAGTGTAAACTGCACAAAACAGTGCGATGCGCAAAATAGCGTGAGTGATAAACTGCACAAAACAGTGCGATGCGCAAAATAGGACGACGCGGAAAATAACGCGAGTGTAAACTGCACAAAACAGTGCGATGCGCAAAATAGTCCGAGTGATAAACTGCACAAAACTGCGCGATGCGCAAAACAGGACGACGCGCAAAATAACGCGAGTGTAAACTGCACAAAACAGTGCGATGCGCAAAATAGCACGAGTGATAAACTGCACAAAATAGTGCGATGCGCAAAATAGGACGACGCGCAAAATAGCGCGAGTGTAAACTGCACAACACAGTGCGATGCGCAAAATAGCGCGAGTGATAAACTGCACAAAACAGTGCGATGCGCAAAACAGGACGACGCGCAAATAACGCGAATGTAAACTGCACAAACAGTGCGATGCGCAAAATAGCGCGAGTGATAAACTGCACAAAACAGTGCGATGCGCAAAATAGGACGACGTGCAAAATAACGCGAGTGCAAACTGCACAAAACAGTGCAATGCGCAAAATAGCGCGAGTGATAAACTGTACAAAACAGTGCGATGTGCAAAATAGCGCGAGTGATAAACTGCACAAAACAGTGCGATGCGCAAAATAGGACGACGTGCAAAATAACGCGAGTGCAAACTGCACAAAACAGTGCAATGCGCAAAATAGCGCGAGTGATAAACTGTACAAAACAGTGCGATGCGCAAAATAGGACGACGCGGAAAATAAAGCGAGTGTAAACTGCACAAAACAGTTCGATGCATAAAATAGCGTGAGGGATAAACTGCACAAAACAGTGCGATGCGCAAAATGGCACGAGTGATAAACTGCACAGAACAGCGCGATGTGGAAAACAGGACGACGCGCAAAATAACGCGAGTGTAAACTTCACAAAACAGTGCGATGAGCAAAATAGCGCGAGTGATAAATTGCACGAAACAGTGCGATGCGCAAACAGGACGACGCGCAAAATAAGGCGAGTGTAAACTGCACAAAACAGTGCGATGCGCAAATAGCCGAGTGATAAACTGCACAAAACAGGGCGATGCGCAAAATGGCGCAAGTGATAAACTGAACAAAACAGCGCGATGCGCAAAATAACGCGAGTGTAAACTGCACAAAACAGTGCGATGCACAAAATAGCGCGAGTGATAAACTGCACAAAACAGTGCGATGCGCAAAATAGCGCGAGGGATAAACTGCACAAAATAGTGCGATGCGCAAAATGGCGCGAGCGATAAACTGCACAAAACAGCGCGATGCGCCAGACTGGACGACGCGCAAAATAACGCGAGTGTAAACTGCACAAAACAGTGCCATGCGCAAAATAGCGCGAGTGATAAACTGCACAAAACAGGGCGATGCGCAAAATAGGACGACGCGGAAAATAACGCGAGTGTAAACTGCACAAAACAGTGCGATGCGTAAAATAGCGCGGGGGACAAACTGCACAAAACAGTGTGATGCACAAAATAGCGCGAGGGGTAAACTGCACAATACAGTGCGATGCGCAAAATGGCGCGAGTGATAAACTGCACAGAACAGCGCGATGTGGAAAACAGGACGACGCGCAAAATAACGCGAGTGTAAACTGCACAAAACAGTGCGATGCGCAAAATAGTGCGAGTGATAAACTGCACAAAACAGTGCGATGCACAAACAGGACGACGCGCAAAATAACGCGGTGTAATCTAACTGCACAAAACAGTGCGATGTGCAAAATAGCGCGAGTGATAACTGCACAAATAAGGCGATGCGCAAAATGGCGCAAGTGATAAACTGCACAAAACAGCGCGATGCGCAAAATAACGCGAGTGTAAACTACACAAAACAGTGCGATGCACAAAATAGCGCGAGTGATAACTGCACAAAACAGTGCGATGCGCAAAATAGCGCGAGGGATAAACTGCACAAAACAGTGCGATGCGCAAAATGGCGAGCGATAAACTGCACAAAACAGCGCGATGCGCAAGACTGGACGACGCGCAAAATAACACGAGTGTAAACTGCACAAAACAGTGCCATGCGCAAAATAGCGCGAGTGATAAAGTGCAGAAAACAGTGCGTTGCGCCAAATAGCGCGAGTGATAAACTGCACAAAACACGGCGATGCGCAAATTGGCGCGACTGATAAATTGAACAAAACAGTGCGATGCGCAAAACAGGACGACGCGCAAAATAACGCGAGTATAAACTGCACAAAACAGCGCGATGCGCAAAATAGCGTGAGTGATAAACTGCACAAAACATGCGATGCGCAAAATAGGACGACGCGGAAAATAACGCGAGTGTAAACTGCACAAAACTGTGCGATGCGCAAAATAGCGTGAGTGATAAACTGCACAAAACAGTGCGATGCGGAAAATAGTCCGAGTGATAAACTGCACAAAAAACTGGCGCGATGCGCAAAACAGGACGACGCGCAAAATAACGCGAGTGTAAACTGCACAAACAGTGCGATGCAAAATAGCACGAGTGATAAACTGCACAAAATAGTGCGATGCGCAAAATAGGACGACGCGCAAAATAGCGCGAGTGTAAACTGCACAACACAGTGCGATGCGCAAAATAGCGCGAGTGATAAACTGCACAAAACAGTGCGATGCGCAAAACAGGACGACGCGCAAAATAACGCGAATGTAAACTGCACAAAACAGTGCGATGCGCAAAATAGCGCGAGTGATAAACTGCACAAAACAGTGCGATGCGCAAAATAGGACGACGTGCAAAATAACGCGAGTGCAAACTGCACAAAACAGTGCAATGCGCAAAATAGCGCGAGTGATAAACTGTACAAAACAGTACGATGCGCAAAATAGGACGACACGGAAAATAATGCGAGTGTAAACTGCACAAAACAGTGTGATGCGTAAAATAGCGCGAGGGATAAACTGCACAAAACAGTGCGATGCGCAAAATGGCACGAGTGATAAACTGCACAGAACAGCGCGATGTGGAAAACCGGACGACGCGCAAAATAACGCGAGTGTAAACTGCACAAAACAGTGCGATGAGCAAAATAGCGCGAGGGATAAATTGCACGAAACAATGCGATGCGCAAAACAGGACGACGCGCAAAATAAGGCGAGTGTAAACTGCACAAAATAGTGCGATGCGCAAAATAGCGCGAGTGAGAAACTGCACAAAACAGGGCGATGCGCAAAATGGCGCAAGTGATAAACTGCACAAAACAGCGCGATGCGCAAAACAGGACGACGCGCAAAATAACGCGAGTGTAAACTGCACAAACAGTGCGATGCGCAAAATAGCGTGAGTGATAAACTGCACAAAAAGTGCGATGCGCAAAATAGGACGACGCGCAAAATAACGCGAGTGTAAACAGCACAAAATAGTGCATGCGCAAAATAGCGCGAGTTTAAACTGCACAAAACTGCGCCTGCGCAAAAACAGGACGACGCGCAAAATAACGCGAGTGTAAACTGCACAAAACAGTGCGATGCGCGAAATAGCGCGAGTGATAAACTGCTCAAAACAGTGCGATGCGCAAAATAACGCGAGTGTAAACTGCACAAAACAGTGCCATGCGCAAAATAGCGCGAGCGATAAACTGCACAAAACTGGGCGATGCGCAAAATAGGACGATGCGGAAAATAACGCGAGTGTAAACTGCACAAAACAGTGCGATGCGTAAAATAGCGCGGGGGACAAACTGCACAAAACAGTGTGATGCACAAAATAGCGCGAGGGGTAAACTGCACAATACAGTGCGATGCGCAAAATGGCGCGAGTGATAAACTGCACAGAACAGCGCGATGTGGAAAACAGGACGACGCGCAAAATAACGCGAGTGTAAACTGCACAAAACAGTGCGATGCGCAAAATAGTGCGAGTGATTAACTGCACAAAACAGTGCGATGCACAAAACAGGACGACGCGCAAAATAACGCGGGTGTAAACTGCACAAAACAGTGCGATGTGCAAAATAGCGCGAGTGATAAACTGTACAAAATAAGGCGATGCGCAAAATGGCGCAAGTGATAAACTGCACAAAACAGCGCGATGCGCAAAATAACGCGAGTGTAAACTACACAAAACAGTGCGATGCACAAAATAGCGCGAGTGATAAACTGCACAAAACAGTGCGATGCGCAAAATAGCGCGAGGGATAAACTGCACAAAACAGTGCGATGCGCAAAATGGCGCGAGCGAAAACTGCACAAAACAGCGCGATGCGCAAGACTGGACGACGCGCAAAATAACGCGAGTGTAAACTGCACAAAACAGTGCCATGCGCAAAATAGCGCGAGTGATAAAGTGCAGAAAACAGTGCGTTGCGCCAAATAGCGCGAGTGATAAACTGCACAAAACAGGGCGATGCGCAAAATGGCTCGACTGATAAATTGAACAAAACAGCGCGATGCGCAAAACAGGACGACGCGCAAAATAACGCGAGTGTAAACTGCACAAAACAGTGCGATGCGCAAAATAGCGTGAGTGATAAACTGCACAAAACAGTGCGATGCGCAAAATAGGACGACGCGGAAAATAACGCGAGTGTAAACTGCACAAAACAGTGCGATGCGCAAAATAGCGTGAGTGATAAACTGCACAAAACAGTGCGATGCGCAAAATAGGACGACGCGGAAAATAACGCGAGTGTAAACTGCACAAAACAGTGCGATGCGCAAAATAGTCCGAGTGATAAACTGCACAAAACTGCGCGATGCGCAAAACAGGACGACGCGCAAAATAACGCGAGTGTAAACTGCACAAAACTGCGATGCGCAAAATAGCACGAGTGATAAACTGCACAAAATAGTGCGATGCGCAAAATAGGACGACGCGCAAAATAGCGCGAGTGTAAACTGCAAACACTGCGATGCGCAAAATTGCGCGATGATAAACTGCACAAAACAGTGCGATGCGCAAAACAGGACGACGCGCAAAATAACGCGAATGTAAACTGCACAAAACAGTGCGATGCGCAATAGCGCGAGTAATAAACTGCACAAAACAGTGCGATGCGCAAAATAGGACGACGTGCAAAATAACGCGAGTGCAAACTGCACAAAAACAGTGCAATGCGCAAATAGCGGAGTGATAAATGTACAAAACAGTACGATGCACAAAATAGAACGACGCGGAAAATAATGCGAGTGTAAACTGCACAAAACAGTGTGATGCGTAAAATAGCGCGAGGGATAAACTGCACAAAACAGTGCGATGCGCAAAATGGCACGAGTGATAAACTGCACAGAACAGCGCGATGTGGAAAACCGGACGACGCGCAAAATAACGCGAGTGTAAACTGCACAAAACAGTGCGATGCGCAAAGGCACCGAGTGATAAACTGCACAGAACAGCGCGATGTGAAAACAGGACGACGCGCAAAATAACGCGAGTGTAAACTGCACAAAACAGTGCGATGAGCAAAATAGCGCGAGGGATAAATTGCACGAAACAATGCAATGCGCAAAACAGGACGACGCGCAAAATAAGGCGAGTGTAAACTGCACAAAATAGTGCGATGCGCAAAATAGCGCGAGTGAGAAACTGCACAAAACAGTGCGATGCGCAAAATGGCGCAAGTGATAAACTGCACAAAACAGCGCGATGCGCAAAACAGGACGACGCGCAAAATAACGCGAGTGTAAACTGCACAAAACAGTGCGATGCGCAAAATAGCGTGAGTGATAAACTGCACAAAAAAGTGCGATGCGCAAAATAGGACGACGCGCAAAATAACGCGAGTGTAAACTGCACAAAATAGTGCGATGCGCAAAATAGCGCGAGTGATAAACTGCACAAAACAGCGCCATGCGCAAAACAGGACGACGCGCAAAATAACGCGAGTGTAAACTGCACAAAACAGTGCGATGCGCGAAATAGCGCGAGTGATAAACTGCTCAAAACAGTGCGATGCGCAAAATAACGCGAGTGTAAACTGCACAAAACAGTGCGATGCGCAAAATAGGGCGAGTGATAAACTGCACAAAACAGTGCGATGCGCAAAACAGAACGACGCGCAAAATAACGCGAGTGTAAACTGCACAAAACAGTGCGATGTGCAAAATAGCGCGAGTGATAAACTGCACAAAACAGTGCGATGCGCAAAATAGGACGACGTGCAAAATAACGCGAGTGTAAACTGCACAAAACAGTGCAATGCGCAAAATAGCGCGAGTGATAAACTGCACAAAACAGTGCGATGCGCAAAACAGGACGACGCGCAAAATAACGCGAGTGTAAACTGCACAAAACAGTGCGATGAGCAAAATAGCGCGAGTGATAAACTGCACGAAACAGTGCGATGCGCAAAACAGGACGACGCGGAAAATAACGCGAGTGTAAACTGCACAAAATAGTGCGATGCACAAAATAGCGCGAGTGATAAACTGCACAAAACAGGGCGATGCGCAAAATGGCGCAAGTGATAAACTGCACAAAACAGCGCGATGCGCAAAACAGGACGACGCGCAAAATAACGCGAGTGTAAACTGCACAAAACAGTGCGATGCACGAAATAGCGCGAGTGATAAACTGCTCAAAACAGTGCGATGCGCAAATTAGGACGATGCGCAAAATAACGCGAGTGTAAACTGCACAAAACAGTGCGATGCGCAAAATAGCGCGAGTGATAAACTGCACAAAACAGCGCGAAGCGCAAAACAGGACGGCGCGCAAAATAACGCGAGTGTAAACTGCACAAAACAGTGCGATGCGCAAAATAGCGCGAGTGATAAACTGCACAAAACAGGGCGATGCGCAAAATGGCACGAGTGATAAATGAACAAAACAGCGCGATGCGCAAAACAGACGACGCGCAAAATAACGCGAGTGTAACTGCACAACAAAACAGTGCGATGCGCAAAATAGGTGAGTGATAAACTGCACCAAACAGTGCGATGCGCAAAATAGGACGACGCGGAAAATAACGCGAGTGTAAACTGCACAAAACAGTGCGATGCGCAAAATAGTCCGAGTGATAAACTGCACAAAACTGCGCGATGCGCAAAACAGGACGACGCGCAAAATAACGCGAGTGTAAACTGCACAAAACAGTGTGATGCGCAAAATAGCGCGAGTGATAAACTGCACAACAAACAGTGCGATGCGCAAAAGCGCGAGTGATAAACTGCACAAAATAGTGCGATGCGCAAAATAGGACGACGCGCAAAATAGCGCGTGTAAACTGCAACAACACAGTGCGATGCGCAAAATAGCGCGAGTGATAAACTGCACAAAACAGTGCGATGCGCAAAACAGGACGACGCGCAAAATAACGCGAATGTAAACTGCACAAAACAGTGCGATGCGCAAAATAGCGCGAGTGATAAAGCAACACAAAACAGTGCGATGCGCAAAATAGGACGACGTGCAAAATAACGCGAGTGCAAACTGCACAAAACAGTGCATGCGCAAAATAGCGCGAGTGATAAACTGTACAAAACAGTGCGATGCGCAAAATAGGACGACGCGGAAAATAATGCGAGTGTAAAACTCACAAAAATAGTGCGATGCGTAAAATAGCGCGGAGAGGGATAAATTGCACAAAAACAGTGCGATGCGCAAAATGGCACGAGTGATAAACTGCACAGAACAGCGCGATGTGGAAAACAGACGACGCGCAAAATACCGCGAGTTGAAACTGCACAAAACAGTGCGATAAGCAAAATAGCGCGAGTGATAAATTGCACGAAATAGTGCGATGCGCAAAACAGGACGACGCGCAAAATATGGCGAGTGTAAACTGCACAAAATAGTGCGATGCGCAAAATAGCGCGAGTGATAAACTGCACAAAACAGGGCGATGCGCAAAATGGCGCAAGTGATAAACTGCACAAAACAGCACGATGCGCAAAACAGGATGACGCGCAAAATAACGCGAGTGTAAACTGCACAAAACAGTGCGATGCGCAAAATAGCGTGAGTGATAAACTGCACCAAACAGTGCGATGCGCAAAATAGGACGACGCGGAAAATAACGCGAGTGTAAACTGCACAAAACAGTGCGATGCGCAAAATAGTGCGAGTGATAAACTGCACAAAACTGCGCGATGCGCAAAACAGGACGACGCGCAAAATAACGCGAGTGTAAACTGCACAAAACAGTGCGATGCGCAAAATAGCGCGAGTGATAAACTGCACAAAACAGTGCGATGCGCAAAATAGCGCGAGTGATAAACTGCACAAAATAGTGCGATGCGCAAAATAGGACGACGCGCAAAATAGCGCGAGTGTAAACTGCACAAAACAGTGCGATGCGCAAAATAGCGCGAGTGATAAACTGCACAAAACAGTGCGATGCGCAAAACAGGACGACGCGCAAAATAACGCGAATGTAAACTGCACAAAACAGTGCGATGCGCAAAATAGCGCGAGTGATAAACTGCACAAAACAGTGCGATGCGCAAAATAGGACGACGTGCAAAATAACGCGAGTGCAAACTGCACAAAACAGTGCAACGCGCAAAATAGCGCGAGTGATAAACTGTACAAAACAGTGCGATGCGCAAAATAGGACGACGCGGAAAATAATGCGAGTGTAAACTGCACAAAATAGTGCGATGCGTAAAATAGCGCGAGGGATAAATTGCACAAAACAGTACGATGCGCAAAATGGCACGAGTGATAAACTGCACAGAACAGCGCGATGTGGAAAACAGGACGACGCGCAAAATAACGCGAGTGTAAACTGCACAAAACAGTGCGATGAGCAAAATAGCGCGAGTGATAAATTGCACGAAACAGCGCGATGCGCAAAACAGGACGACGCGCAAAATATGGCGAGTGTAAACTGCACAAAATAGTGCGATGCGCAAAATAGCGCGAGTGATAAACTGTACAAAACAGGGCGATGCGCAAAATGGCGCAAGTGATAAACTGCACAAAACAGCACGATGCGCAAAACAGGATGACGCGCAAAATAACGCGAGTGTAAACTGCACAAAACAGTGCGATTCGCAAAATAGCGTGAGTGATAAACTGCACAAAACAGTGCGATGCGCAAAATAGGACGACGCGCAAAATAACGCGAGTGTAAACTGCACAAAATAGTGCGATGCGCAAAATAGCGCGAGTGATAAACTGCACAAAACAGCGCCATGCGCAAAACAGGACGACGCGCAAAATATCGCGAGTGTAAACTGCACAAAACAGTGCGATGCGCGAAATAGCGCGAGTGATAAACTGCTCAAAACAGTGCGATGTGCAAAATAGGACGATGCGCAAAATAACGCGAGTGTAAACTGCACAAAACAGTGCGATGCGCAAAATAGCGCGAGTGATAAACTGCACAAAACAGCGCGATGCGCAAAACAGGACGACGCGCAAAATAACGCGAGTGTAAACTGCACAAAACAGTGCGATGCGTAAAATAGCACGAGGGACAAACTGCACAAAACAGTGCGACGCGCAAAATGGCGCGAGTGACAAACTGCACAGAATAGCGCGGTGTGGAAAACAGGACGACGCGCAAAATAACGCGAGTATAAACTACACAAAACAGTGCGATGCGCAAAATAGCGCGAGTGATAAACTGCACAAAACAGTGCGATGCGCAAAACAGAACGACGCGCAAAATAAAGCGAGTGTAAACTGCAGAAAACAGTGCGATGTGCAAAATAGCGCGAGTGATAAACTGCACAAAACAGTGCGATGCGCAAAATAGGACGACGTGCAAAATAACGCGAGTGTAAACTGCACAAAATAGTGCCATGCGCAAAATAGCGCGAGTGATAAACTGCACAAAAAAGTGCGATGCGCAAAACAGGACGACGCGCAAAATAACGCGAGTGTAAACTGCACAAAACAGTGCGATGAGCAAAATAGCGCGAGTGATAAACTGCACGAAACAGTGCGATGCGCAAAACAGGATGACGCGGAAAATAACGCGAGTGTAAACTGTACAAAATAGTGCGATGCACAAAATAGCGCGAGTGATAAACTGCACAAAACAGGGCGACGCGCAAAATGGCGCAAGTGATAAACTGCACAAAACAGCGCGATGCGCAAAACAGGACGACGCGCAAAATAACGCGAGTGTAAACTGCACAAAACAGTGCGATGCACGAAATAGCGCGAGTGATAAACTGCTCAAAACAGTGCGATGCGCAAATTAGGACGATGCGCAAAATAACGCGAGTGTAAACTGCACAAAACAGTGCGATGCGCAAAATTGCGCGAGTGATAAACTGCACAAAACAGCGCGATGCGCAAAACAGGACGACGCGCAAAATAACGCGAGTGTAAACTGCACAAAACAGTGCGATGCGCGAAATAGCGCGAGTGATAAACTGCTCAAAACAGTGCGATGCGCAAAATAGGACGATGCGCAAAATAACGCGAGTGTAAACTGCACAAAACAGTGCGATGCGCAAAATAGCGTGAGTGATAAACTGCACAAAACAGTGCGATGCGCAAAATAGGACGACGCGGAAAATAACGCGAGCGTAAACTGCACAAAACAGTGCGATGCGCAAAATAGCCCGAGTGATAAACTGCACAAAACTGCGCGATGCGCAAAACAGGACGACGCGCAAAATAACGCGAGTGTAAACTGCACAAAACAGTTCGATGCGCAAAATAGCGCGAGTGATAAACTGCACAAAATAGTGCGATGCGCAAAATAGGACGACGCGCAAAATAGCGCAAGTGTAAACTGCACAACACAGTGCAATGCGCAAAATAGCGCGAGTGTAAACTGCACAAAACAGTGCGATGCGCAAAATAGGGCGAGTGATAAACTGCACAAAATAGTGCGTTGCGCAAAATAGGACGACGCGCAAAATAGCGCAAGTGTAAACTGCACAACACAGTGCGATGCGCAAAATAGCGCGAGTGATAAACTGCACAAAACAGTGCGATGCGCAAAACAGGATGACGCGGAAAATAACGCGAGTGTAAACTGCACAAAATAGTGCGATGCACAAAATAGCGCGGGTGATAAACTGCACAAAACAGGGCGATGCGCAAAATGGCGCAAGTGATAAACTGCACAAAACAGCGCGATGCGCAAAACAGGACGACGCGCAAAATAACGCGAGTGTAAACTGCACAAAACAGTGCGATGCACGA
Source organism: Camellia japonica (assembly GCA_030407325.1). Taxonomy (NCBI): domain Eukaryota; kingdom Viridiplantae; phylum Streptophyta; class Magnoliopsida; order Ericales; family Theaceae; genus Camellia; species Camellia japonica. The sequence goes on along the minus strand of JAPPVO010001172.1, from coordinate 10,921 downwards.
AATAGCGCGAGTGATAAACTGCTCAAAACAGTGCGATGCGCAAAATAGGACGATGCGCAAAATAACGCGAGTGTAAACTGCACAAAACAGTGCGATGCGCAAAATAGCGTGAGTGATAAACTGCACAAAACAGTGCGATGCGCAAAATAGGACGACGCGGAAAATAACGCGAGTGTAAACTGCACAAAACAATGCGATGCGCAAAATAGTCCGAGTGATAAACTGCACAAAACTGCGCGATGCGCAAAACAGGACGACGCGCAAAATAACGCGAGTGTAAACTGCACAAAACAGTGCGATGCGCAAAATAGCGCGAGTGATAAACTGCACAAAATAGTGCGATGCGCAAAATAGGACGACGCGCAAAATGGCGCAAGTAAACTGCACAACACAGTGCGATGCGCAAAATACGCGAGGATAAACTGCACAAACAGTGCGATGCGCAAAACAGGACGACGGCAAAATAGCGCGAATGTAAACTGCACAAAACAGTGCGATGCGCAAAATAGCGCGGTGATAAACTGCACAACACAGTGCGATGCGCAAAATAGGACGACGTGCAAAATAACGCGAGTGCAAACTGCACAAAACAGTGCAATGCGCAAATTAGCGCGAGTGATAAACTGTACAAAATAGTGCGATGCGCAAAATAGGACGACGGAAAATATGCGAGTGGTAAACTGCACAAAACAGTGCGATGCGTAAAATAGCGCGAGGGATAAACTGCACAAAACAGTGCGATGCGCAAAATGGCACGAGTGAAAACTGCACAGAGCGCGATGTGGAAAACAGGACGACGCGCACAAAACGCGAGTGTAACTGCACAAAACAGTGCGATGAGCAAAATAACGCGAGTGATAAATTGCACGAAACAGTGCAATGCGCAAAACAGGACGACGCGCAAAATAAGGCGAGTGGTAAACTGCACAAAATAGTGCGATGCGCAAAATAGCGCGAGTGATAAACTGCACAAAACAGGGCGATGCGCAAAATGGCGCAAGTGATAAACTGCACAAAACAGCGCGATGCGCAAAACAGGACGACGCGCAAAATACGCGAGTGTAAACTGCACAAAACAGTGCGATGCGCAAAATAGCGGGAGTGATAACTGCCAAAAAGTGCGATGCGCAAAATAGGACGACGCGCAAAATAACGCGAGTGTAAACTGCACAAAATAGTGCGATGCGCAAAATAGCGCGAGTGATAAACTGCAAAAAAACAGCGCCATGCGCAAAACAGGACGACGCCAAAATAACGCGAGTGTAAACTGCACAAAACAGTGCGATGCGCGAAATAGCGCGAGTGATAAACTGCTCAAAACAGTGCGATGCGCAAAATAGGACGATGCGCAAAATAACGCGAGTGTAAACTGCACAAAACAGTGCGATGCGCAAAATAGCGCGAGTGATAAACTGCACAAAACAGCGCGATGCGCAAAACAGGACGACGCGCAAAATAACGCGAGTGTAAACTGCACAAAACAGTGAGATGCGTAAAATAGCACGAGGGACAAACTGCACAAAACAGTGCGACGCGCAAAATGGCGCGAGTGACAAACTGCACAGAATAGCGCGATGTGGAAAACAGGACGACGCGCAAAATAACGCGAGTGTAAACTGCACAAAACAGTGCGATGCGCAAAATAGTGCGAGTGATAAACTGCACAAAATAGTGCGATGCGCAAAACAGAACGACGCGCAAAATAACGCGAGTGTAAACTGCACAAAACAGTGCGATGTGCAAAATAGCGCGAGTGATAAACTGCACAAAACAGTGCGATGCGCAAAATAGGACGACGTGCAAAATAACGCGAGTGTAAACTGCACAAAACAGTGCCATGCGCAAAATAGCGCGAGTGATAAACTGCACAAAACAGTGCGATGCGCAAAACAGGACGACGCGCAAAATAATGCGAGTGTAAACTGCACAAAATAGTGCGATGAGCAAAATAGCGCGAGTGATAAACTGCACGAAACAGTGCGATGCACAAAACAGGATGACGCGGAAAATAACGCGAGTGTAAACTGCACAAAATAGTGCGATGCACAAAATAGCGCGAGTGATAAACTGCACAAAACAGGGCGATGCGCAAAATGGCGCAAGTGATAAACTGCACAAAACAGCGCGATGCGCAAACAGGACGACGCGCAAATAACAAAGCGAGTGTAACACTGCACAAAACAGTGCGATGCACGAAATAGCGCGAGTGATAAACTTCTCAAAACAGTGCGATGCGCAAATTAGGACGATGCGCAAAATAACGCGAGTGTAAACTGCACAAAACAGTGCGATGCGCAAAATAGCACGAGTGATAAACTGCACAAAACAGCGCGATGCGCAAAACAGGACGACGCGCAAAATAACGCAAGTGTAAACTGCACAAAACATTGCGATGCGCGAAATAGCGCTAGTGATAAACTGCTCAAAACAGTGCGATGCGCAAAATAGGACGATGCGCAAAATAACGCGAGTGTAAACTGCACAAAACAGTGCGATGCGCAAAATAGGACGACGCGGAAAATAACGCGAGGTAAACTGCACAAACAGTGCGATGCGCAAAATAGGACGACGCGGAAAATAACGCGAGTGTTAAACTGCACAAACAGTGCGATGCGCAAAAATAGTCCGAGTGAAAAACTGCACAAAACTGCGCGATGCGCAAAACAGGACGACGCGCAAAATAACGCGAGTGTAAACTGCACAAAACAGTGTGATGCGCAAAATAGCGCGAGTGATAAACTGCACAAAATAGTGCGATGCGCAAAATAGGACGACGCGCAAAATAGCGCAAGTGTAAACTGCACAACACAGTGCGATGCGCAAAATAGCGCGAGTGATAAACTGCACAAAACAGTGCGATGCGCAAAACAGGACGACGCGCAAAATAACGCGAATGTAAACTGCACAAAACAGTGCGATGCGCAAAATAGCGCGAGTGATAAACTGCACGAAACAGTGCGATGCGCAAAATAGGACGACGTGCAAAATAACGCGAGTGCAAACTGCACAAAAAGTGCAATGCGCAAAATAGCGAGATGATAAACTGTACAAAACAGTGCGAAGCGCAAAATAGGATGACGCGGAAAATAATGCGAGTGTAAACTGCACAAAACAGTGCGATGCGTAAAATAGCGCGAGGGATAAACTGCACAAAACAGTGCGATGCGCAAAATGGCACGAGTGATAAACTGCACAGAACAGCGCGATGTGGAAAACAGGACGACGCGCAAAATAACGCGAGTGTAAACTGCACAAAACAGTGCGATGAGCAAAATAGCGCGAGTGATAAATTGCACGAAACAGTGCGATGCGCAAAACAGGACGACGCGCAAAATAAGGCGAGTGTAAACTGCACAAAATAGTGCGATGCGCAAAATAGCGCGAGTGATAAACTGCACAAAACAGGGCGATGCGCAAAATGGCGCAAGTGATAAACTGCACAAAACAGCGCGATGCGCAAAACAGGACGACGCGCAAAATAACGCGAGTGTAAACTGCACAAAACAGTGCGATGCGCAAAATAGCGTGAGTGATAAACTGCACAAAACAGTGCGATGCGCAAAAAAGGACGACGCGCAAAATAACGCGAGTGTAAACTGCACAACATAGTGCGATGCGCAACAAAATAGCGCGAGTGATAAACTGCACAAAACAGCGCCATGCGCAAAACAGGACGACGCGCAAAATAACGCGAGTGTAAACTGCACAAAACAGTGCGATGCGTGAATAGCGCGAGTGATGACTGCTCAAAACAGTGCGATGCGCAAAATAGGACGATGCGCAAAATAACGCGAGTGTAAACGCACAAAACGTGCGATGCGCAAAATAGCGCGAGTGATAAACTGCACAAAACAGCGCGATGCGCAAAACAGGACGACGCGCAAAATAACGCGAGTGTAAACTGAACAAAACAGTGCGATGCGTGAAATAGCGAGTGATTGACTGCTCAAAACAGTGCGATCGCAAAATAGGACGAGCGCAAAATAATGCGAGTGTAAACTGCACAAAAAAGTGCGATGCGCAAAATAGCGCGAGTGATAAACTGCCACAAAACAGTGCGACGCGCAAAAATGGCGCGAGTGACAAACTGCACAGAATAGCGCGATGTGGAAAACAGGACGACGCCAAAATAACGCGAGTGTAAACGCACAAAAAAGTGCGATGCGCAAATAGTGCGAGTGATAAACTGCACAAAACAGTGCGATGCGCAAAACAGAACGACGTCAAAATAACGCGAGTGTAACTGCACAAAACAGTGCGATGTGCAAAATAGCGCGACAGTGATAAACTGCACAAAACAGTGCGATGCGCAAAATAGGACGACGTGCAAAATAAGCGAGTGTAAACTGCAAAACAGTGCAATGCACAAAATAGCGCGAGTGTGAAGTGATAAAGCACAAAAAAGTGCGATGCGCAAAACAGGACGACGCGAAAATAAGCGAGTGTAAACTGCACAAAACAGTGCGATGAGCAAAATAACGCGAGTGATAAACTGCACGAAACAGTGCGATGCGCAAAACAGGACGACGCGGAAAATAACGCGAGTGTAAACTGCACAAAATAGTGCGATGCACAAAATAGCGCGAGTGATAAACTGCACAAAACAGGGCGATGCGCAAAATGGCGCAAGTGATAAACTGCACAAAACAGCGCGATGCGCAAAACAGGACGACGCGCAAAATAACGCGAGTGTAAACTGCACAAAACAGTGCGATGCACGAAATAGCGCGAGTGATAAAAATGCTCAAAACAGTGCGATGCGCAAATTAGGACGATGCGCAAAATAACGCGAGTGTAAACTGCACAAAACAGTGCGATGCGCAAAATAGCGCGAGTGATAAACTGCACAAAACAGCGCGATGTGGAAAACAGGACGACGCGCAAAATAACGCGAGTGTAAACTGAACAAAACAGTGCGACGAGCAAAATAGCACGAGTGATAAATTGCACGAAGGAGTGCGATGCGCAAAACAGGACGACGCGCAAAATAAGCGAGTGTAAACTGCACAAAATGTGCGATGCGCAAATGCGCGAGTGATAAACTGCACAAAACAGGCGATGCGCAAAATGGCGCAAGTGATAAACTGCACAAAACAGCGCGATGCGCAAAACAGGACGACGTGCAAAATAACGCGAGTGTAAACTGCACAAAACAGTACGATGCGCAAAATAGCGTGAGTGATAAACTGCACAACAGTGCGATGCACAAAATAGGACGACGCGCAAATAACGCGAGTGTAAACTGCACAAAATAGTGCGATGCGCAAAATAGCCGAGTGATAACTGCACAAAACAGCGCCATGCGCAAAACAGGACGACGCGCAAAATAACGCGAGTGTAAACTGCACAAAACAGTGCGATGCGCGAAATAGCGCGAGTGATAAACTGCTCAAAACAGTGCGATGCGCAAAATAGGACGATGCGCAAAATAACGCGAGTGTAAACTGCACAAAACAGTGCGATGCGCAAAATAGCGCGAGTGATAAACTGCACAAAACAGCGCGATGCGCAAAACAGGACGACGCGCAAAATAACGCGAGTGTAAACTGCACAAAATAGTGCGATGCGTAAAATGGCACGAGGGACAAACTGCACAAAACAGTGCGACGCGCAAAATGGCGCGAGTGACAAACTGCACAGAATAGCGCGATGTGGAAAACAGGACGACGCGCAAAATAACGCGAGTGTAAACTGCACAAAAAAGTGCGATGCGCAAAATAGTGCGAGTGATAAACTGCACAAAACAGTGCGATGCGCAAAACAGAACGACGTGCAAAATAACGCGAGTGTAAACTGCACAAAACAGTGCGATGTGCAAAATAGCGCGAGTGATAAACTGCACAAAACAGTGCGATGCGCAAAATAGGACGACGTGCAAAATAACGCGAGTGTAACTGCAAAAACAGTGCAATGTGCAAAATAGCGCGAGTGATAAACTGCACAAAACAGTGCGATGCGCAAAACAGGACGAGCGCAAAATAACGCGAGTGTAAACTGCACAAAACAGTGCGATGAGCAAAATAGCGCGAGTGATAACTGCACGAAACAGTGCGATGCGCAAAACAGGACGACGCGGAAAATAACGCGAGTGTAAACTGCACAAAATAGTGCGACGCACAAAATAGCGCGGTGAACTGCACAAAACAGGGCGATGCGCAAAATGGCGCAATAATAAACTGCACAAAACAGCGCGATGAGCAAAACAGGACGACGCGCAAAATAACGCGAGTGTAAACTGCACAAAACAGTGCGATGCACAAAATTGCGCGAGTGATAAACTGCTCAAAACAGTGCGTGCGCAAAATTAGGACGATGCGCAAAATAACGCGAGTGTAAACGCACAACAGTGCGATGCGAAATAGCGCGAGTATAAACTGCACAAAACAGCGCGATGCGCAAAACAGGACGACGCCAAAATAACGCGAGTGTAAACTGCAGAAACAGTGCGATGCGCGAAATAGCGCGAGTGATAACTGCTCAAACAGTCGATGCGCAAAACAGGACGACGCGCAAAATAACGCGAGTCTAAACTGCACAAAACAGTGCGATGCGCAAAATAGCGCGAGTGTAAACTACCAAAACAGCGCGATGCGCAAAACAGGACGACGCGCAAAATAACGAGTGTAAACTCACAAAACAGTGAGATGCGTAAAATAGCACGGGACAAACTGCACAAAACAGTGCGACGCGCAAAATGGCGCGAGTGACAAACTGCACAGAATAGCGCAGATGTGGAAAACAGGACGACGCGCAAAATAACGCGAGTGTTAAACTGCACAAAACAGTGCGACGCGCAAATAGTGCGAGTGATAAACTGCACAAAATAGTGGCGATGCGCAACACAGAACGACGCGCAAAATAACGCGAGTGTAAACTGCACAAAACAGGTGCGATGTGAAATAGCGCGAGTGATAAACTGCACAAAACAGTGCGATCGCAAAATAGGACGACGTGCAAAATAATGCGAGTGTAAACTGCACAAAACAGTGCAATGCGCAAAATAGCGCGAGTGATAAACTGCACAAAACAGTGCGATGCGCAAAACAGGACGACGCGCAAAATAACGCGAGTGTAAACTGCACAAAACAGTGCGATGAGCAAAATAGCGCGAGTGATAAACTGCACGAACAGTGCGATGCGCAAAACAGGACGACGCGAAAAATAACGCGAGTGTAAACTTGCACAAAAATAGTGCGATGCACAAAATAGCGCGAGTGATAAACTGCACAAAACAGGGCGATGCGCAAAATGGCGCAAGTGATAACTGCACAAACACAGGCGATGCGCAAAACAGGACGACGCGCAAATATAACGCGAGTGTAAACTGCACAAAACAGTGCGATGCACGAAATAGCGCGAGTGATAAACTGCTCAAAACAGTGCGATGCGCAAATTAGGACAATGCGCAAAATAACGCGAGTGTAAACTGCACAAAACAGTGCGATGCGCAAAATAGCGCGAGTGATAAACTGCACAAAACAGCGCGATGCGCAAAACAGGACGACGCGCAAAATAACGCGAGTGTAAACTGCACAAAACAGTGCGATGCGCAAAATAGCGCGAGTGATAAACTGCACAAAGCAGGGCGATGCGCAAAATGGCACGAGTGATAAACTGCACAGAACAGCGCGATGTGGAAAACAGGACGACGCGCAAAATAACGCGAGTGTAAACTGCACAAAACAGTGCGATGAGCAAAATAGCACGATTGATAAATTGCACGAAACAGTGCGATGCGCAAAACAGGACGACGCGCAAAATAAGGCGAGTGTAAACTGCACAAAATAGTGCGATGCGCAAAATAGCGCGAGTGATAAACTGCACCAAACAGGGCGATGCGCAAAATGGCGCAAGTGATAAACTGCACAAAACAGCGCGATGCGCAAAACAGGACGACGCGCAAAATAACGCGAGTGTAAACTGCACAAAACAGTGCGATGCGCAAAATAGCGAGAGTGATAAACTGCACAAAACAGGGCGATGCGCAAAATGGCACGAGTGATAAACTACACAGAACAGCGCGATGTGGAAAACAGGACGACGCGCAAAATAACGCGAGTGTAAACTGCACAAAACAGTGCGATGAGCAAAATAGCACGAGTGATAAATTGCACGAAAACAGTGCGATGCGCAAAACAGGACGACGCGCAAAATAAGGCGAGTGTAAACTGCACAAAATAGTGCGATGCGCAAAATAGCGCGAGTGATAAGCTGCACAAAACAGGGCGATGCGCAAAATGGCGCAAGTGATAAACTGCACAAAACAGCGCGATGCGCAAAACAGGACGACGCGCAAAATAACGCGAGTGTAAACTGCACAAAACAGTGCGATGCGCAAAATAGCGTGAGTGATAAACTGCACAAAACTGTGCGATGCACAAAATAGGACGACGCGCAAAATAACGCGAGTGTAAATTGCACAAAATAGTGCGATGCGCAAAATAGCGCGAGTGATAAACTGCACCAAACAGCGCCATGCGCAAAACAGGACGACACGCAAAATAACGCGAGTGTAAACTGCACAAAACAGTGCGATGCGCGAAATAGCGCGAGTGATAAACTGCTCAAAACAGTGCGATGCGCAAAATAGGACGATGCGCAAAATAACGCGAGTGTAAACTGCACAAAACAGTGCGATGCGCAAAATAGCGGGAGTGATAAACTGCACAAACCAGTGCGATGCGCAAAATAGGACGACGCGGAAAATAACGCGAGTGTAAACTTCACAAAACAGTGCGATGCGTAAAATAGCGCGGGGGACAAACTGCACAAAATAGTGCGATGCACAAAATAGCGCGATGGGTAAACTGCACAGAACAGCGCGATGTGGAAAACAGGACGACGCGCAAAATAACGCGAGTGTAAACTGCACAAAACAGTGCGATGTGCAAAATAGCGCGAGTGATAAACTGCACAAAACAGTGCGATGCGCAAAATAGGACGACGTGCAAAATAACGCGAGTGTAAACTGCACAAAACAGTGCAATGCACAAAATAGCGCGAGTGATAAACTGCACAAAACAATGCGATGCGCAAAACAGGACGACGCGCAAAATAACGCGAGTGTAAACTGCACAAAACAGTGCGATGAGCAAAATAGCGCGAGTGATAAACTACACGAAACAGTGCGATGCGCAAAACAGGACGACGCGCAAAATAACGCGAGTGTAAACTGCACAAAATAGTGCGATGCACAAAATAGCGCGAGTGATAAACTGCACAAAACAGGGCGATGCGCAAAATGGCGCGAGTGATAAATTGCACAAAACAGCGCGATGCGCAAGACCGGACGACGCGCAAAATAACGCGAGTGATAAACTGCACAAAACAGTGCGATGCGCAAAATAGGACGACGCGCAAAATAACGCGAGTGTAAACTGCACAAAACAGTGCGATGCGCAAAATAGCGCGAGTGATAAACTGCACAGAACAGCGCGATGCACAAAACAGGACGACGCGCAAAATAACGCGAGTGTAAACTGCACAAAACATTGCGATGCGCGAAATAGCGCGAGTGATAAACTGCACAAAACAGTGCGATGCGCAAAACAGGACGACGCGCAAAATAACGCGAGTGTAAACTGCACAAAACAGTGCGATGTGCAAAATAGCGCGAGTGATAAACTGCACAAAACAGTGCGATGCGCAAAATAGGACGACGTGCAAAATAACGCGAGTGTAAACTGCACAAAACAGTGCAATGCGCAAAATAGCGCGAGTGATAAACTGTACAAAACAGTGCGATGCGCAAAATAGGACGACGCGGAAAATCACGCGAGTGTAAACTGCACAAAATAGTGCGATGCGTAAAATAGCGTGAGGGATAAACTGCACAAAACAGTGCGATGCGCAAAATGGCACGAGTGATAAACTACACAGCACAGCGCGATGTGGAAAACAGGACGACGCGCAAAATAACGCGAGTGTAAACTGCACAAAACAGCGCGATGAGCAAAATACTGCGAGTGATAAACTGCACGAAACAGTGCGATGCACAAAACCGGACGACGCGCAAAATAACGCGAGTGTAAACTGCACAAAATAGTGCGATGCGCAAAATAGCGCGAGTGATAAACTGCACAAAACAGGGCGATGCGCAAAATGGCGCAAGTGATAAAGTGCACAAAACACCGCGATGCGCAAAATAACGCGAGTGTAAACTGCACAAAACAGTGCGATGCACAAAATGGCGCGAGTGATAAACTGCACAAAACAGTGCGATGCGCAAAATCGCGCGAGGGATAAACTGCACAAAACAGTGCAAAGCGCAAAATGGCGCGAGCGATAAACTGCACAAAACAGCGCGATGCGCAAGACTGGACGACGCGCAAAATAACGCGAGTGTAAACTGCACAAAACAGTGCCATGCGCAAAATAGCGGGAGTGATAAAGTGCAGAAAACAGTGCAATGCGCAAAATAGCGCGAGTGATAAACTGCACAAAACAGGGCGATGCGCAAAATGGCGCGAGTGATAAACTGCACAAAACAGCGCGATGCGCAAAACATGACGAAGCGCAAAATAACGCGAGTGTAAACTGCACAAAACAGTGCGATGCGCAAAATAGTGTGAGTGATAAACTGCACAAAACAGTGCGATGCGCAAAATAGCGCGAGTGATAAACTGCACAAAACAGCGCGATGCGCAAAACAGGACGACGCGCAAAATAACGCGAGTGTAAACTGCACAAAAGAGTGCGATGTGCGAAATAGCGCGAGTGATAAACTGCTCAAAACAGTGCGATGCGCAAAATAGGATGGTGCGCAAAATAACGCGAGTGTAAACTGCACAAAACAGTGCGATGCGCAAAATAGCGCGAGTGATAAACTGCACAAAATAGCGCGATGCGGAAAATAGGACGACGCGGAAAATAATGCGAGTGTAAACTGCACAAAACAGTGCAATGCGTAGAATAGCGCGAG
>JAPPVO010001171.1:0-26422 GCA_030407325.1 Camellia japonica | reverse complement strand
GGCGTGACAAGAACAATGTTGTGGTTGAGTCATAATTTAAGTTAATGGAGGTTATTTTGCAATTTTGATTCTTATTTCATTCTTATTTGTTGTGGTTGAGTCATAATTTGATTCTTATTTGATTGTTAGGACTTGTGATCTTATTTTGCAATTTTTTGTTCTAACTATCTGCCTCATTTGGGATCTCATTTTTCAATTTTTTGTTCTATCTGTCTCGCTCTTCTAATGTTGTGGTTGAGTCATAATTTAAGTCAAATTGAGGTTATTTAATTTTTTTTAAATATTAAATTGTTTTAGTTTTTAACAAATCTTAAGTGATAGAGTTAATTTTGAATTCAAATTGTGAAGACATAACAACATTACGAGAATGAGATGGAGGGTTGAAATGGAGAATGAGAACAAAAGACCTAAATTTGAGAATCAAAACTAAGGATATTATTGTTTATCAATGTTTATGATATATCTCTAAATACTGGGTTTTAATAGCTATTAAACAAAATTCTGAAGTATAAAATAAATATACTTTTTAGTCTATAGGTAGTGTTTAAAAATATGTAGCACTTAAATTACAAGATAAAAAGCAAGATTCAGGGTAGGAATTACATAGGGCACTTGGAATATTAATGATGGTTTCAACCTTCACTGCATATGGTTGGACTAACTAGCTGGTTCTTATCGACTATTGTAGACACCCCATTTTTGACCGTCCTCAAGACTTGGATGTTCTTGAAGGGTACATCTAGCAACAAGTTTGATCGCTCGCCGAGTGCTTAACTTTCATGACAGAATGCTCTAGGTTTGATCCTTCCAGACCCTATTTCCATTCTGTCTCATATTTTGACCATGTGTTGGTCTTTGCATAGTGGTGTTCTTGATGCCTACCAGCCATGGGCTTTGCCCTGCCGGCCACCAATGAGGCACTGCCGGCCACCAGTGTATTCATAAGATATTTTTGTAGATATTTTGACAGCTGTTTGCACAGATGAGCCCATCTTCTTGCACGTGGATGGCTGGATCTCTTCAAGGCTTCTTTGTATCTCCTATATATAGAACTCATCTATATGCATGCAAAGGGTTACAAGTTTTGAGTTGAGCTATAATTCTCTCTCTCTCTCTCTCTCTCTCTCTAGAATACTTTCTCTCTATATTTTGTGCTTGAAAGTGTGTTTTCTCTTCACCTTTGCACTAGCACCCTTGGCCAAACACCTTCACCTTAGTGTTGAGGATCTTGGAGGCCTTATTTGAGCTCCTTGGAGTGGTTTTGGCTCAGAAGTTGCTGAATTGTTGTTGTGCTTCAAGGGTAAGAACTTGTCCCTTTTTAAGCTTTGCTTTGATTAAGGGCTTGGCCATCTTTGTAGGCTACTTTGAAGCTGGTTTTAGCCACTAAAAAGTTCTGTTTTTAAGGCTTAAAAGTGTTGGTTTGAGCCTTGTGTGGTTAGGGGGTGGTTCACCTCCTTTGCTTTTTGGCTTGTAAAGCCCTTTAAGCCATCTTTGGTTGCTTTTGTAATAACCTTTGCTTGGCCTTCAAACCACTGAAACTCAGAGGAATTTCAGTGGTAGAAAGTCAGTTTTGAGGCTCAAAATAAGAGGGGGTGATCCCCTCCCCTTGTATCTTGTTTGCTTGTGTTGATGGCCTCATACTTGAGCATGCTTTCTACTCTTTTGTGACTTAATTCAAGCATGTTTTTGGCTTTGTTTTGACATGATTTAACTCTGATTTTGGCTGTTTGGGTCACTTCTTGCTTGCTTTTGGTACTTGTAGTGCAATCATGCTTGTTGGCCTAACATGCTTCATGTTTTAGCCTATCATCCTAGCTTGTGTTAGCTCTACTTCAGCATGTTTTTGGCCTTATTTTAACATGCTTTAACTTTGTTTTGATTGGTCTTGGCCATATAAGATTTGTTATGCATGGTTGTAGTGTAAGTGCCTTGACTAGCTTTGAGTTTCAAGGCCCTTAGCATGCTTTACTTGTGATGTTTGTATGATATACTATCATTTGGCATGTAATTTCAGTGCATGTAGCCTTGTCACACTCTCACATATTTCACTCTTTCATTGTGTTTGAAAGTTGTGCCTTATGCCTTGTTTGTGAGCCAATGAGTGAGCATGCTTTTTCTTGCCTTTTGAACCTAAATCTCAGCATGTTTTGGCCTTTATTTTGGCATGTTGTAGCTCTATTTTGAGCTGGTTTGGTCATTTGAGCATTGTATTGCATGTCTCTAGTGTAAAGCTCTTCACTAGCTTTCCATGCTTAAGCCTTTTAACATGTTGTACATGTGTTGATTGCATGTTGGAGTCTTCTTGTTTTTCATGCCATATCAGCACTGAATTTCTGCCACCTCCCTAACTTCTTCATCTTTTCATTTGTTTTGAGGATTGGTTAGTCTTGAGGTTGTGTTTAATGCTTAGGATTGAGGCTTATGCTTAAATGGCTTTAACCCTCTCTTGAGGGTTCCTCCTAGTCAAAGGCATGGTTTCTCTCATGCTTTAAACCTTTCTTTTGATTGACCTTCCCCTCATTAGAGGACTTTCACATTTGGACAAATCAATTAAGGGGTGGTTTGGTAACTTAAAATGTGTAAACAAGAATTGAATCAAGTAAAACATGCAAAAATAAGCATTGTTGTTTGCATTGCATTGTGTTCAATCGGACGTCATATTGAACACAAGGAGGATTGGTCCATTTCATACATGAAGTGATGAAATGAGTCAATCTCCTTTGTCTCCATTGCCTTTGATCATCCATGATAAGGTAATGGTTCTTGAGTCTTGTTTGTTGTGCATTTATTGAATTTGTGCAAGTTGGATCCTTGGCCATCATGCATTGAAATGCTTGATTGGTGGCTTTAGACCCAATGGTGCCACTCCCTTGATGTTTTGAGATGATAGGGAGTGGCATAGTACAAACATGTCCCTGGAAGAACCCCCCATTTTCTTTATTTTGTGCTCTGTTGCAGTTTGGTGTCACAACACACCAGTGGCCGGCACCCTTTCATTGTTGGCCGCCACCCTTACATCTTTGGCCAGTAGTGCACATCCTTGGCCAGCAGATGGCCGACAGCAGCTTCCCATGGCCGACAGGCCACTGGTGCACTCCCCAGCAGTGATTTGGTAAAATGGTGCAGAAAGGTCTTGAAGACACCCTGCAAACAGAGCCTCTCAAGAGCAAACCGGAATATGTTTCGGGGTGAGAAACCGAATGCATGCATGCATCTTCTTCAAACAGAGCTAAGGCAGTGTGGTTTAATGCTTTACATGTTAGTTAGCATTTGTATTGAAATTTAATTAACTAGATGTTAATTAGTTAAGTGTTGTAATAATTAAGTTGCTCAGCTTAGCTATTTCTTTATTGTGTTGTAATAATTAGTCTAATTAGTTTAATTAGATTAGTTTACTTAGCTTAGCTTAGATTAGCTTAGCTTATTTATTCGGACCCTCTTGCGAGAGGGTGAAATGTTGTAATAAGTGTGCATGTCTTCCAACCCCACGTCTTTCTCCCTTTCACTTAACCGCTTTCGATGGTTAGTTTTAGGGCACGTTTCAATTAGCATACCTTATGCTTCGCATGTATGCATCATTCATTTGTCTTGCATGCACCGAGCTCGGCGCATCATTCAAACTGCATTGTATTTCAATACTTATTTGAATACATGTTATCAAATTGTCGCATTCATATGCCATCTTGGATAGCTGAGCCTATTTAGTTGCATTATTGCATGTGTTGCATTAGGCATCTTGTATAGTTAGGATCATGCATGATTTCTAACTAGCTTTTGTTTTGGCTTGGAGTACACTGTGAGTGTTTACGCTTTAGCATACTTGCATGAGTGTGAGTGTTGCTATGATAGCATGTTTGCCATGAGGCTATTTGCTTAAATGCTTAACTGCATGAATGCCTGTGGGTGAAGGCTTGATTGCCTGAATTGGAACAACTCGATGAATGTGAGTTTTAAGCCCACTTGCGAAGTGGCAAAATCATGTTTTAAGCCCACTTGAGGGTGGCAAATCCGTGCTTTAGCCTACTTGCGAGTAGCACTTTCAAACCATTTTCAAAAACAAACATGAGTTGTTTTGTTCCAATTCTCGTGATTGAGTCTATACTCGTATGCTGTGGGTATCACGTAGTAAAGCTAGCTAACAATCAGAATAAGAACACATTGTTTATAAAACAACATATCATGCTTAGTAGAGGCCGATCCTTTGATCGGGCGATCGGGGGTGCTCATTTCAGGACCTTCCCCTCTCGTACCCAAGTTCTCGAGCTGAGGCAACTTTGGTGATGACAGACACGTGGCCTTTGGCACGAGTCAGGATTTCCTAAATTTCCCAAAATAAAATATTTAGGTGGCGACTCTGTAATTTGGCAAAGCAATCCATGTTTGGCACTTTTTCATTCAAAATTGATTTTCCAAAACCAATTGCCAGATTTGGACTCTTTGGTGTTTATTAGTCTCACATTGCACTTTGTGAGATTAGATTTAGAACCGTAATAGGAGTCCGAATTGTAGTAAGACCAATTCGCGCCTTCTCTAAAAAGGGGGTGCGCGAGGAAAGTCGAGTCTATAGTTTCTGGCGACTCTGCTGGGGATTTAGAGAACTTGACTCGAAACTCATGATATGTTGTTTTATCTATCTTGCGACTGGCCCTTCTACCAATAGAGATAACACAACCAAGATAACAAACGATAGAAAAAGATGGACCGATCAAACAAATGGACAGGACAATTGAGTTGGAGATGGTTATTGCCGAACTTCGGATGAAGTAGTCTACGTGTGATAACCCTGTTCCGTATTATGCTAATTGGTCCTTATTATGAATGTGCTTATGTGTCTAATATGATTTTGTGTGCCATTCGTGTGAAAATATGTGGTTTTGAATTTCTATCTGTTCACCGTAGGAATATCTGTTCAACTTGCTGTTATAAACTGAAAATTGAAGGCCTTATCGGCCATAGAAACCGAAATTGACTACGCCATTGTGATCAGCGTAATTTTTAGAGCCTACGGTGAAATTTAATTGAAAACTGATTCGGATCAAATTAAATAGATTAAATTAATGAAATAGTGCTCCATTATTTAATATTGATAAAATGTGAGCAGGGGAGTTTTTTTTTTAATAGGGGCATTATACACTCACATTCTTGGGTTTGAGTTCAAAAATCAGATTTTGCACCTTAGAGTGAGAGAGGGTCGGCTAAAGAGAGAGAGGGTGAAGGAAATTGAAGTTTTGATCTTAAAGCTTGAGTAATTTGAAGACCAACTGAAGAATTAAGCATAAGTTTGAAAGATTAAAGCTCATAGGTGAGTAATCAACCCTTAACTCATGAGTTTGAGTTGTGATTTTGTGAATTGAAGATTAAATGGTGAGTTAGATCATGAGTTGAATTGATTAAGTTGAAATTGAAGTTGATATGTTCATGTATGCATAGAATTGCTATGAATTACCATGAATTTGCATAATCTAACATGTAGCATGCCAATTATGCAAGATTGGGAGTTTGGATCATACATGCAAGCATGGTTTTGTTGAATTACATGAGAATGGACACCATTTGCATCATTTGAAACGGAATTGAAGCCAAAAATTGGCATGGATGTTCGAATATTGAAGATATAGAGATTATATGAAGTTTGAATGCATGAGCCTTGATTATACAAAGAAATGTTGACTAATTTTGAAGATTGGACCATGATTTTGAATAATTGGCCTCATGTTGTTTACATCCATATGCTATATGATGTATTTGCATGTTTTTGGTGCCTTAATTTGAGCTTTAAAGCCTTTGAATGTTGAATTTGAGCTCAAGAACAATTCTGGATTTTCCAGATTTTGGCATGTCCGCTCGAGCGGGGAAGTCGCCGCTCGAGCGTGAAATGCGAGCTCCCAGAAGTTTTGTAGACATGGATGTCCGCTTGAGCGGGGAAGTTCACGCTCGAGCGGGGAGCTATGTAGAGCGACTTTCAGCTCAAGCATCCGAATTCACGCTCGAGCGTAAAAATGTTGTAACCAGTACTTTTGACAACCTAATGGGTCCGCTCGAGCGGGGAAGTCCACGCTCGAGCGGGGACCCCTGTTTCTGAAATTTTGTAAATGTGTTCTGTGTTCCATTTTCCGTTCTCTGTCACTTCTAAGTACTCTTGGGCATGCATTAAGCATTGTAAATGAGTTAAAAGGATAAGAATGAAGCCTAAAGAGGAATATGCGAATTAAGAACATATTGAATTGTTTGTGACCCATATATGTTACGTAATGTGTAGGGTCAAGCTCTAGGGAAAATCAACCAGCCGATCACTGTGAGTAATATCTTAACAAAGATATCTGAAGTATGTTATTGTCCAACTGCTTATTTTCATATAAGTCTCATAAGTTTGTTGATGTGAATTGTGGACAAATGTTTGCTATGCCAAATGAATGGGCCAAAGGCCAGTTTGGCATGAATGAAAGAATGAATGGGCCAAAGGCCAGTTTGACATGAATGAAAGAATGAATGGGCCAAAGGCCAGTTTGACATGAATGAAAGAATGGTTGGGCCAAAGGCCAGTCTGACATGAATGGAAGAATGGTTGGGCCAAAAGCTAGTCTGACATGAATGGAAGAATGGTTGGACCAAAGGCCAGTCGGACATGAATGGTACAAATGCATGGGCCAGAGGCCGTATGACACGAATGAATTGGGCCCAAGGCCGTATGATGTTTTTGGAACCGCAGTTAATTGACCTATATTTATATATATATGCTAGATAGAAATACGAACTGGGCCCAAGGCCGTCTGAAGCACGTTGCTCTAAATGCCGTTTGTGTAACTTCTTTATTTGATATTATTCACTGGGCTTTCGCTCACGCTCATTCATGTGTCTGTAGGTGAGCTAAGGGAGGTCCAAACCCAGCCTCAGTCAAGTTTGTGTGGAACAACCATGGTTTTGAAGAGTCAGCCCTTACGTCTCACGCACGAGACTCGTCTTCGCCCTTTTGCTATCTTGTTTTATTTTGTCATGTTGGCGAGGACTTTGGATACGTTTGTATATAGTTTTGAT
Source organism: Camellia japonica (assembly GCA_030407325.1). NCBI lineage: Eukaryota > Viridiplantae > Streptophyta > Magnoliopsida > Ericales > Theaceae > Camellia > Camellia japonica. The sequence goes on along the minus strand of JAPPVO010001171.1, from coordinate 19,387 downwards.
TGGCTGACCTAGACTTGAATGATCCTGTATGTACAGAACTTTGTGTTAGTGCATATTTTGATGTCAGTTATTAACATGTATATGTATGGTTTGTTATGACGTGCCATATAAGCACAGCTCTAAGGAGAAAGTTTTAAATTTGCTTCCGTTTGGCCCCTTTACTCTGATGAGTTATGTCTTATTTGGTTTGAGGCCGTAGGTAATCTCGTGATTACTGACCGGTTATGTCCTTAACCCATGGGGGCGGGTTCGAGTCATGACAGAGTGGTATCAGAGCACCAGCTAATAACTCACACACTTGTCCAAATGAGCAATAAGCGTCTAGAAAAGATCTAGAATGTATTCTTGTGATAAGTATGAATTTGAAAGCATCAAGAATACGCTTAAATGTTTCAAAGTGAACAATTATGTGCTATAAGTTTGTGAATTGCTTGCAATTCAAATTGTTTGAATATGTATGCTCTTTAGTTTATACATACCTGTGAATCTTTTGTATAAAGTATAATGCAAGTCTAATTAGATGGTGAGAACAAGAGGTGATGAGATAGAAGAGTCCTCTACTGCCAGAATGGATAGGATGGAAAGGTTGATTCAGGAAATGGCAGAAACATTGAGGCAACAACAAGAATGGCAACAACAGTGGCAACAACCACATCCTCCACCTCCACGTCCGGCACCACCTGTGCCAGATAATCAGAATGATGAACGAATAATATCCCTCACCAAAGAATTTAAGAAAATGAAACCACCACAGTTCCATGGGGGATTAGATCCGTTGAAAGCCGAAGCATGAGTCCTTGGCATCGAAAAGCTATTTGAGGTGTTCCCTTGTTCGGAGACACAGAAAGTACTCCTAGCTACCTTTATGCTAGAAGATGAGGCAAGAAAATGGTGGATGTTAATGCATGAGAATCACAAAAATGTTGACTGGACCAAATTTCTGGAAATTTTTTATGATAAGTACTTCCCGCAATGTGTCCGGGACAGGAAAGTATCAGAGTTCATGGAACTAAAGCAAGACAGTATGACGGTGGCTGAGTATGAAGCCAAATTCACCAAATTGGCTAGGTTTGCACCACATGTGATTGATATTGATTATAAGAAGGTGAGGCATTTTGAAGGTGGGCTTCAAAGCGACATTTTAGAAAGGATGAATGTCTTGAAGCTGGAAACCTATATTGGGGTGCTAGACCGGGCCATAATATCAGAAGCTAACATAGCTAGACAGGCTAGGTCAACAACTGACTGGAAAGACAATAAAAGGCAAAGCTTCTTTTCAAAGAAGAAATTTTCGAAAAAGCAAAACACGGGCTCCTCAAGTACTTCGAATTCTTCCCGAGATACATCTCCTATGTGCAATATTTATAGTAAAAGGCATCGTGGGGTTTGTTACCGTGTGTCAGGAGCCTGTTTTAAATGTGGTAAACAAGGGCATATGGCCCGAGATTGTAATCAGAACGGTGGAAAGATAGCCGCTAGTTCAACTGCATCAATCCCGAAGCCGGGAAATGCTATGAGATCTACTACCACCGGGGATACCGTGAGGCAAGGGAGAGTTTTCGCGCTTGTTCCGAGTGATACACGGAATGCTAACGCAGTTGTCTCAGGTACTATTTCTATATGTAATCAAGATGCTTTTGTGTTAATTGACTTCGGATCAACGCACTCTTTCGTAACATGTGCATTTGCATCTAGACTGAGTAGACCTCTAGAATTATTGCCATATCTGTTATGTGTATCTGCTCCATCTGGGGAATCTGTATTGTGTGAATCTGTATATCGTTTTTGTGACATGCGTGTTGGGAATGCCATTCTATATGTAGATTTGTTGCTCTTGAACTTTAGGCACTTTGATGGAACTCTGGGCATGGATTGGTTGACTAAATATTGTGTCACCATTGACTGTGTGACAAAACGGGTTGTGTTTAGACCACCAGAATAGGAAGAAATTGTGTTTGTGGGGAACAGGGTAGTACCTCCACCTTATTTAATATTTGCAATGAAGGCATGTAAACTGATCAGGAAAGGGTGCCAGGGTTATTTGTGTTATGTGTTGTCTGAATAATCTATAAATGTCGAATTGAATAATATCCCTATTGTTAGAGAATTTCTAGATGTGTTTCCAAATGAATTACCAGGGGAATTGGTAGACAGGGAGATAGAGTTTACAATTGAGATTATGCCAAGCACCCAGCCTATTTCCAAAACTCCCTACAGAATGGCTACTGCTGAAATGAAAGAACTGAAAGAGCAGTTGCAAGACCTACTTGACAAAGGGTTTATCTGACCTAGTACTTCACCATGGGGTGCATCGGTGTTATTTGTGAAAAAGAAAGATAGAACCTTGCGCCTGTTTATTGACTATCGAGAACTGAACAAGGTGACAATAAAGAATAAATACCCTTTACCCCGTATTGATAAGCTGTTTAACCAGTTGCAGGGATCACAAGTGTTTTCCAAAATTGATTTGAGATCCGGGTATCATCAGTTGAAAGTAAAGGCAGAAGATGTTGAGAAAACCGCATTCAGAACGAGGTATGGTCATTTTGAGTTTCTTGTTATGCCATTTGGAGTGACTAATGCTCCGGCAGCATTTATGGACCTAATAAACCGTATTTTTAAAACCTACCTTGATGAATTTTTTGTGGTCTTTATTGATGACATTTTGATATACTCCAAGAATAGATTTGAACATGAACATCATTTGAGAACTGTCCTGCAAACACTTAGAGAAAATAAATTATTTGCCAAACTAAAGAAATGTGAATTTTGGTTGGATGAAGTTATCTTTCTAGGGCATGTGATCAACAAGGAAGGGATTTTAGTGGACCCACAGAAAATAGAGGCAATTGTGAATTGGCCTACACCGACAAATGTGACAGAAGTCCGCAATTTCATGGGCTTAGCTGGGTACTACAGGAGATTTGTGAAGGATTTCTCAAAAATAGCTGTACCTCTTACCCAACTGACACGCAAAGGGAAACCATTTCAATGGAACAGCGAAAGAGAATCTACCTTTCATGAACTGAAAACGAGACTGACCACTACATCAGTATTGACATTGCCCACAGGTACGGAAAACTTTGTAATTTTCAGTGATGCATCTTATAAAGGTTTGGGTTGTGTGCTAATGCAGAACGGAAGGGTAATTGCCCACGCCTCTCGACAGTTGAGGCCACATGAGAAAAACTACCTAACGCATGATTTAGAATTGGCCGCAGTTGTTTTTGCTTTGAAAATCTGGCGGCACTATTTGTATGGGACGAAATGCGAAGTCTACACGGATCACAAAAGTTTGAAATACTTCTTTACACAGAAGGAGTTAAACATGCGACAGAGGAGATGGCTTGAACTACTAAAAGACTATGATCTTGAAATTCAGTACCATCCCGGGAAAGCTAATATAGTTGCTAATGCCTTGAGCAGAAAATCAACGGGGAGTATGGCTTGTTTGCTTACGGAACAGAAAGAGATCTTGCGAGGTTTTGAGAAGCCTGAAATTGAAGTGGTATTGTGTGAACAGGGCGGATTAATAGCCGCTATTTTAGCTGAACCGGCAATCATTGATGAGATTAAACAGAAACAGAAAGAGGATAAATTCCTTAGGAAAGTGATCGATGAATTTGAGACAAGTCCGAAAGCAGAGTTCAGCCTTGAAGGCGAAGTGTTGAGATTTCGAAACCGAATGTATATCCCAAATATTCCGGAACTAAAGAAAGAGTTTTAAATGAAGCCCACAAATCAGTGTTTGCTATGCATCCGGGTAACAATAAAATGTATCGGGATCTAAAACAAAGCTATTGGTGGCCTAAAATGAAGAAAGAGATTGCAGAATATGTGTCCAAATGTCTTCAATGTGAGCAAGTAAAAGCTGAACATCAGAAACTGGGCGGTTTACTTCAACCTCTCCCTATTCCTAAATGGAAGTGGGAACATGTGACTATGGATTTTGTTGTTGGTCTACCTCGGACTCCTCAAGGTATGGATTCTATTTGGGTTGTAGTTAATAGATTGACTAAATCTGTACATTTTCTACCTGTTAGAACTACATTTGATGTTTATAGACTGGCTACTACATATGTTGATGAGATTGTTCGTTTACACGGAGTTCCAGTATCTATTGTCTCGGATAGAGACCCGAAATTTGTGTCTAGATTGTGGAAAAGTTTGCAAAGGGCTATGGGGACGGAATTGAGGTTTAGTACCGCATTCCACCATAGACAGACGGACAATCAGAACGGGCAATACAGACTTTGGAAGATATGCTAAGGATGTGCGCCTTGGATTTTCAGAGGAATTGGGAAGACTATTTGCCGCTTGCAGAGTTTGCATACAATAACAACTTCCACTCCAACATTGGTATGGCACCATACGAGGCTTTGTATGGTAGAAGGTGTAGATCACCAATTTGTTGGACAGAAGTCGGGGATAGAGCTTTACTTGGGCCTGCAATTGTGTAAGACACTTTTGAGAAGGTCAAAACTATTCAGCAAAGGCTCAAAATAGCTCAGGACCGACAAAAGAATTATGCAGATGTTCGAAGAAGACCTCTTGAGTATGAGGTTGGTGACCATGTGTTTATTCGCGTGACCCCAATGAAAGGCCAAGTCAGATTTGGAAAGAAGGGTAAGTTGTCGCCCCGTTACATTGTGCCGTTTCAAATTCTGGAAAGGCTTGGCCCAGTTGCTTATCGAGTCGCTTTGCCACCGGGAGTCGAGCAAATCCATAATGTGTTTCATGTGTCGATGTTGAGGGGTTATCTTCGAGACCTGTTTCATGTGATTATTATCACCGGGTAGCTCTTGACGAAAATATGGAGTACGCCGAATGGCCGGAACGAATCGTTGACCGGCAAGTGAAACAATTGAGAAGCAAGTCCATCCCAATGGTGAAAGTGGAATGGAAAGAACACTATGGGACGAATGCCACATGGGAAAAAGAGGATGAAATGCAACTACGCTACCCATTTGTTTCCCGACGAAGGTAAATTAAGTTTGGAGGACCAAACTTCCTAAAGGAGGGACGACTGTGATAACCCTGTTCCGTATTATGCTAATTGGTCCTTATTATGAATGTGATTATGTGTCTGATATGATTTTGTGTGCCATTCGTGTGAAAATATGTGGTTTTGAATTTCTATCTATTCAATATCTGTTCAACTTGCTGTTATAAACTGAAAATTGAAGGCCTTATCGGCCATAGAAACCGAAATTGACTACGCCATTGTGATCAGCGTAATTTTTAGAGCCTACGGTGAAATTTAATTGAAAACTAATTCGGATCAAATTAAATAGATTAAATTAATGAAATAGTGCTCCATTATTTAATATTGATAAACTGTAACCAAGGGAGTTTTTTTTAATACGGGCATTATACACTCACATTCTTGGGTTTGAGTTCAAAAATCAGATTTTGCACCTTAGAGTGAGAGAGGGTCGTCTAAAGAGAGAGAGGGTGAAGGAAATTGAAGTTTTGCTCTTAAAGCTTGAGTAATTTGAAGACCAACTCAAGAATTAAGCATAAGTTTGGAAGATAAAGCTCCTAGGTGAGTAGTCAACCCTTAACTCATGAGTTTGAGTTGTGATTTTGTGAATTGAAGATTAAATGGTGAGTTAGATCATGAGTTGAGTTGATTAAGTTGAAATTGAAGTTGATATGTTCATGCATGCATAGAATTGCTATGAATTGCCATGAATTTGCATAATCTAACATGTAGAATGCCAATTATGCAAGATTGGGAGTTTGGATCATACATGCAAGCATGGTTTTGTTGAATTACATGAGAATGGACACCATTTGCATCATTTGAAACGGAATTGAAGCCAAAAATTGGCATGCATGTTCGAATATTGAAGATATGGAGATTATATGAAGTTTGAATGCATGAGCCTTGATTATACAAAGAAATGTTGACTAATTTTGAAGATTGGACCATGATTTTGAATAATTAGCCTCATGTTGTTTACATCCATATGCTATATGATGTATTTGCATGTTTTTGGTGCCTTAATTTGAGCTTTAAAGCCTTTGAATGTTGAATTTGAGCTCAAGAACAATTCTGGATTTTCCAGATTTTGGCATGTCCGCTCGAGCGGGGAAGTCGCCGCTCGAGCGTGAAATGCGAGCTCCCAGAAGTTTTGTAGACATGGATGTCCGCTTGAGCGGGGAAGTTCACGCTCGAGCGGGGAGCTATGTAGAGCGACTTTCAGCTCGAGCATCCGAATTCACGCTCGAGCGTAAAAATGTTGTAAGTAGTACTTTTGACAACCTAATGGGTTCGCTCGAGCGGGGAAGTCCACGCTCGAGCGGGGACCCCGTTTCTGAAATTTTGTAAATGTGTTCTGTGTTCCATTTTCCGTTCTCTTCACTTCTAAGTACTCTTAGGCATGCATTAAGCATTGTAAATGAGTTAAAAGGATAAGAATGAAGCCTAAAGAGGAATATGCGAATTAAGAACGGATTGAATTGTTTGTGACCCATATATGTTACGTAATGTATAGGGTCAAGCTCCATGGAAAATCAACCAGCCGATCACTGTGAGTAATATCTTAACAAAGATATCTGAAGTCTGTTATTTTCCAACTGCTTATTTTCATATAAGTCTCATAAGTTTGTTAATGTGAATTGTGGACAAATGTTTGCTATGCCAAATGAATGGGCCAAAGGCTAGTGTGACATGAATGAAAGAATAAATGGGCCAAAGGCCAGTTTGACATGAATGAAAGAATGGTTGGGCCAAAGGCCAGTCTGACATGAATGGAAGAATGGTTGGGCCAAAGGTCAGTCTGACATGAGTGGAAGAATGGTTGGGCCAAAGGCCAGTCGGACATGAATGATACGAATGCATGGGCCAGAGGCCGTATGACATGAATGAATTGGGCCCAAGGCCGTATGATGTGTTTGGAACCGCAGTCACTTGACCTATATTTATATATATATGCTAGATAGAAATACGAACTGGGCCCAAGGCCGTCTGAAGCACGTTGCTCTAAATACCGTTTGTGTAACTTCTTTATTTGATATTATTCACTGGGCTTTCGTTCACGCTCATTCATGTGTCTGTAGGTGAGCCAAGGGAGGTCCAAACCCAGCCTCAGTGAAGTTTGTGTGGAACAACCAAGGTTTTGAAGAGTCAGCCCTTACGTCTCACGCATGAGACTTGTCTCGCCCTTTTGCTATCTTGTTTTATTTTGTCATGTTGGCGAGGACTTTGGATACGTTTGTATATAGTTTTTGATTGGCTGACCTAGACTTGAATGATCCTGTATGTACAGAACTTTGTGTTAGTGCATATTTTGATGTCAGTTATTAACATGTATATGTATTGTTTGTTATGACGTGCCATATAAGCACAACTCTAAGGAGAAAGTTTTAAATTTGCTTCTGTTTGGCCCCTTTACTCTGATGAGTTATGTCTTATTTGGTTTGAGGCCGTAGGTAATCTCGTAATTACTGGCCAGTTATGTCCTTAATCCATGGGGGCGGGTTCGGGTCATAACACTACGTATCCCGAAGATGGGAATCAGGCCTTACGTAGTTCGGTTCGGGTTCACTTGTGTATTTACTCTCTCATTTTCTCTAACTTTTGCCAAAGTCGCCCTTTCGGGTTTTTAACCTTGTGAGCTCTATTTTTCTTTATTTCTAATTTTTTCATGCTCTAACTTTTTGCCTAGGTTGCCCCTTCGGGTATTCAGCCTAGCGAGCCTCTTAGGGATAGTATTCTTCAACTTGTCTATGTTGATCAGTTGCAAGAACTCCTAACCATCCAAATCCATAAGGATAATTGCTTCTCTTGACCAGATAGACTTGATGATGTAAGGACCAGTCCAATTGGGTCTAAACTTGCCCCTAGGGTCATGGATGGGAGCTTGGTTGTCTTTGAGCATCATATCTCATTCTTTGAGGTTTTTGGATTTAACTTTCTTGTTGAAGGCCCTGGTAATTCTGCGCTGATATCCTTGATATGATACAATGCCTTCAACCTCCTCTCATTGAACAACATCAGTTCTTCGAATTGACGGTCTATAACCCTAGAGTGCAAAAGGCAGTTTATCTGGCTAGTCCTTGTAAGTTTCAACCATCTTTTGCAGGATGTTCTTGACATTCTTGTTTGTGGTCTTAACAGCTCCGTTAGTCTATGGTCTATACATTGATGACTTATGAAATGTCACGTTGTATTTCTTGAGCAAATCCTCTACCTCTTTCTTGAAGTGCGAGCTATTGTCTGAGATGATCTCATTTGGTACCCCATACCTACAAAAGATGTTATTTCTGATGAACTTGGCAACATGTGATGCTTTCAACATGGAGTAAGACTGCGCTTCCACCCACTTGATAAAATAGTCGATCGCCTCCGAGATGAACTCATGTCCATTTGAGCCCTTTGGCGAGATTGCCCTAATGACATCAATTTCCCAGACTGAGAAAGGCCATGGTGAAGTCATATTGTAAAGCTTTGACGGCATAATTCATGAGATTAGCATGAATTTGACATTTGTGGCATCGCCGAACAAAGTTAGTACAATCCTCCTCAATAGTTGACCAATAATAGTCCTGTCTAAGGATCTTTCTAGCCAGTATCATACCATTCATGTATGCTCCACACTCTCCTCAGTGGATGGCCTCAATGAGACGCTTCAACTCCTCTTTTTCAATGCAGAGCTTGTGCATTCCTAGATGGCCTCTCTTGTACAACTTATTTCCACAAATGATGAATTGGACGGCCAGACGCCATATTTCCCACTTATCTTTGGCATTTGCCCCTGGTGGATACATATCCCTCTCCAGAAAGTTCCAAATGTCGTAATACCAGGGGTTCTTATCTTGAGCCTCATCTATTGCGTCTATCATCTTATAAGTAGGCGTATACTTCTATTCAATAATGATCAGATGCATCTCAACCCCGAGCAGTATGTCTATCATAGAGGATAGAGTTGCCAACGCATCAGCAAATCGGTTGTTCTCTCTTAGCAGATGTGTAAATGTCAGTTTTTCAAACCTTGGAATTAGAATGTCCAAGGTCTGATGATAAACCTTCATTTTCTATTCCTTGACCTTCTAATCACCATTGGCTTGAGAAACAACCAGATTTGAGTCTCCGATGATGTCCAACCTTATTGCCTCTAATTCTAGGGTAGCTTCCAATCCAGCAATACACGTCTCGTATTCTGCTTCATTGTTGGACACTTTGAACTGGAGTTTGAAGGCTATGGGTATATGGGAATCATTAGGTGCTATCATTAACACGCCTATCCCAAATCCGTACTAATAAGCTGCATTGTCAAAGTACATCGTCCATGTCTGCTCTTCTACCTTCAGAATCTCCTCATCTAAGAATAGGTATTCTACTACTTCATCTCCTTCCACGGGGTGGTTTGCCAAAAATTCCGCTACTACTCTTCCTTTGACGAACTTGCGAGTGACGTACTTGAGGTCAAACTCAGAGACAATAAGCAACCAACGAGCTGGCCTAACCGTAAATGCCAGTTTCTCAAAGAGATATTTGATGGGATCTAATCTCGAAACCAGTATTACGGAGTTAGCTAACAAGTAGTGTCTTAACTTCCAAGTTGCCCAAACCAAAGCTAAGCAAGCTTTCTCCAGAGGAGTGTAGTGGGTCTCGTAATCCAACATCTTCTTGCTCAGATAATAGATGGCCTTTTCCACCTTAGCTTCTCATTCTTGAGCTAGCATGCACCCCATGGTCAAATTTGTTATAGACAGATACATGATCAGCGGCTTCCTTGTTTCTGGCAGCGACAATACAAGTGGATTCTGAAGGTACTGCTTGACCTGTTCGAAAGTGAACTGATATCGATCATCCAATCGAAACTTCTTCCCCTTCTTCAAGAGACCAAATAGTGGTTCACAAGTTAAGGGTAATTTTCAGATAAACCGTCTTATGAATTGCACTTTGCCTAAAAAGTCACACATCTCCTTTTCAGTCCTTGGTGGTGGCATTTCTATGATGGCCTTGATCTTGGATGGATCTACTTTAATTCCCCTCTGCATGATCAGAAATCCCAGCATTTTCCCTGTAGTCACCCCAAAAGTGCATTTTTGTGGGTTCAACCTCAGTCTGCACTCCTTGATCCGTTCGAAGAATTTTGCCAGCGCGGTGTAGTGGCTTTCTCGTTCTTCAGATTTTATAATCATGTCGTCCACGTACACCTCAACTTCCTTATGGATTATGTCATGCAAGATGGCGGTAGCATCCCTCTGATATGTAGCCCTGGCGTTCTTTAACCCAAAAGGCATAACTCTATAGTAGTAGGTACCCCAAGGCATGGTGAATGTAGTCTTCTCTCTGTCCTTAGACGCCATCAAAATCTGATTATACTTGGAAAACCCATCCATGAACGATAGCAACGCATGGCCGGCAGTAAAGTCTACCAATTTGTCGATGTGCGACAGTGGTAAGTCATCTTTTGGAATAGCTCTATTCAGATCTCGGAAGTCAACGTAGACTCTGATTTTTCCATCCTTTTTGGAACCGGAACGATATTGGCTAACCAATTTGGATATTCAGATGCCAGCAAAAATCCTGCGTCGATTTGCTTGGTGACCTCTTTTTTAATCTTTTGTGCTCAATTTGGACGAATCTTGCAGGGTTTCTACTTGACAGGTCAGGCCTCGAGGTCAAAAGGGATCCGGTGCTATACAATCTCTGGGTCGATTGCAGGCATGTCTTCGTAGGACCACGCGAAAACATCTTTGAAATCTTTTAATAAAGTGATTAAATGCTCGCGTTCCTCCGAAGACAACGTGGACCCGATCTGGACTAAACAGGGATTCTTCTCTGTACCCATATTAAATGCAATGATCTCATCTATGCAGGGATTAGCACGCCTCTCCTCCTCTCGGTCAATCAAGTTTTTCAAAGCCTGAGGAATTTCTTTCTCTTCGTTTTAATTAAAATTTTGAAAATCTTTGTCAATGCAATTAATTAACGGCATAAAGAAGTAAATGGAATCTGTAGCATTCTCATTCAGAAATTCTGGCTCTTTAGTTACAATAGACTCAAAAGAAAACGCAAAAGAGAACCTAGATAGGACATTGGCATCCGGGTTACCACCCCCGGAAGTGCTAGACTTAGACTTCTCGGACTGACTCGAATCTAATTCTAACTCAAAAGACTCGGTGGAATTAGATTCCGGCTCATCATTCGATTCATAACTGGAAATGAATCCATTCTCCAATTTCCAAGTGAGGCGTGGGGCCCTCGATGCGTCCAAAATGCAATTAGTGGAATCCACAACCGGTTCATCTCCATATCATAGAGACAGTAAAGGTATCCCCCAAGTTCTCTGTATTGGTCCTGGGATCTATCAAGAGATTGGCCAGTGCTGCCCCTACTTCAGTCTCACTGTTCTCTGAATCGTCCTCTTTGCTCTGGCCGGTGTTGACGATTGAATCAACCCCCTCTTCATCACTATCTTGGAGTTGGTGGTCAAAGAAAATTTCAAATCCGGGGACACGCTTTTTCATTGAGGAATCCACCTAAGGCTCTGGAAAGCCGTAGAAGGGGAAATCCACTTCTTCTCTAACAAAGTGCCCATTCAACGTTCCCTAGACTGGCCTATGAACCAGCTCATAATGCTTCCCGACTCTTTTAGCCTTGGCCCTTTTTCTCATATCTTCTTCCTACTTTCTCTAGTCCTCTTTGGTAGGCACATAGCCCAACCCTAAGGCATGTGGATTATGGGGCACCTTACCTACCGCTGCAACACCTTTCCTCCGGTTCTTTCTGAGCCCCATTCCTGGAATATGTCGCAACTTGTTCATGAAGTAAATGGATTGAGCACTGACGTACATGCCTTCCTCCTCGGCTAAGATTGTCTGTATCACCTGGGCTTCGGCCAGAGTGAATCCCAAAAGAAATACATCCTCGTCATCGTGATTGATTTCCAACAAAGGTGTAGTTACCTGTCGTGATGGATGAATATATGAATTTCCAAAAACAGTGGCCACTCCTTCCTCATGAGGGTATTTCAGCATTTGATAGAGGGTGGAGGACACAACCTTCATGTAATGCAACCAGGGCCTCCCTAGAAACAGGTTGAAGGTTTCTGGCACATCAAGTACATGGAACTCAACCTCATGCTCAAAAGGGCCCACTTGGACTTGTACTTTTACCGTCCTCATAACTTCTCTGCTTGTGCTGTCATATGCCTGAATCACCTGGGTTGTGGGGACAAAATCTGCCGGTTTCAAGCTTATCGTATAGGCAGTGCGAGAGGGATATGCGTTGATTGCAGAGAGATGGGTGTCCACTAAAACCACTGGCACCCACTTTCCTCTGCACTTGACAGATATGTACAGTGACTTGTTGTGAGTTGATCCTTGCGGCGACAACTCTTTATCAGAGAAGGTGAGCATAGGCTTGGTGTTACTTGGGAAGATCAGGCCAACAAGCTGCTCTGGCGTAGTATTAATGAACAATTTAGCCTTACCCATTGTCAACAATACCACTTGTTGATGTACTCGTGAAGCCATGAGGAGGCCCCAAATGGATATGTCAGCTTGGATCTTTTTGAGTTGCTTCAGAACTAGTTCCTCCTCCAGCTTCTTCTCCTTTTCTTTCTTAACCTCCCGGTCTTTTCCTGAGGGTTCGGCCTGATCCAAATGTGGAGGTTTGAAATACCGTCCACTCCGGATGAGGTGGTCTATTTCTTCCGCATACCAAGTATTGTTTGGGATGTGGTCTCGCCAGTCTTCATCTATATGGGCTAGATGCAAGTCGCTATCTACCCACCACTCACCATCAGCTGTTGAAAAATAGTTATCTGGCTCAACTCGGATCACTCTCATGGTAAAATTATCCCCTTTAGGGAGACAAGATGTTGCGGTCTTCTAGCTATCTTTAATCTTCTCCCATTCAAACTGCTCCAATACAGCCTTTCGTTTAGCATCTGTAATTTCCATAACACCTAATTCTTGGGTTTGTTTTTTCTGCCCTGGCATTTTTCCTCTTTCCTTAACTTTCTCGGCTACCACAGTTGCCCTGACTTTTTTTTTTCTCCAGTTTAACTCTGGTTTCCTCTTCTTTGTCTGATTCATCACTCAACCACTCCTTCATTGTTAGTCGATAGGCTCAGATCAGACCAACCGATTTGTACATTGCCTTGGTCCTGTTCCTCGAAGAATTGTAGGTTGTCCAAATCTTCTTCCAGATCCGCAAGATCATCTAGCCCTTGGCTTGGGCCGTCTTTCCTAGCCACATTAATGTCCACTGAGGTTGGCAACACTAACTCAGGCTTGGTTTGAGTAACGGGAACAATGTAGCAGCTCGGGTCATAATCCCTCTCAGATGATTCTGTAGGATTCTCAGTGACAGACCGACACCTCCCTCCGTGGCCAAAACCTCATCTTCCTTAGATGTTGTCACCACATACTTGTGAGGCTGAGGTTGTGGGTTGGATATGTTCATCATGCACAAGTTTGTGCTATTAGGGATGAACAATACTAGCTTTGACAGGTGGGAGGGGTGATATAGACGCTTGCGTCGAAGGTGGGCAATAGTGTATGGATGAGGTGGATATTTCTGGGTAGGGGAACTTAGTTGTGGACAGGGAATGGGTTGGTGGTCACAATGGGCTTTTGGGGTGGAGCTATGACTTTGCTGTTGATGAGATCTTGAATCACATGACGTAGGTGGAAGCACCAGTCGGTTTCGTGGTTGTGCTGTTAATGGAAAGCACAGTATTTGGTGGGATCGTGCTTTGGTGGTAGAGGGTCTAGATATGGTCGAGGTTCTAGGGGTTTTAGATGCCCCTTTTTGATTAACACCTACATGGCTCGAGACAGAGTCATATAGAGCTGGTTGAAAGTCCAACCTAGAGGCCGAGTAGGGTTGGAAGTTTTTGGGCCCATGTTGGCAAAGGGATCGACAGTTTTGGTTGTGGTGACGACACTCACTTTTGACGACCTTGCAGTTGTGCTACCCCCAGCAGCATTGGAACTACGGACAAAAGGCCTCTTGGCCGGCTCCTTGTCATTAGTGATGATCCTTGCTTCATTAAGTCTTCGATCTGAACCCCCATTTCATGAAGTTCTTTGAACGTAAATAAGGGGAGAACGATCATTTTTTGTAGCAGCTTGCCGTGAAGGTTCCGGATAACCATTCTAATTTGGTCTTTCTCTGAGGGTCGAGTGGTCATCATTGATGCTTTGGCCCTCTATCTACTTACAAACTCGGAGAAACCCTCTTTTGGCTCTCGACGTGTTGCTTCAAGATCATGAGTTGTGACCTCGATCTGCGTATTGTCAGAGTATTTAGCAATTAAAGACTTGGCCAATTCCTTCCAGTTCTATTTCACAAAATCCTCCAACTTAGCGTACCAAATAGTAGCTATACCTGACATACTTCAGTTGAAGAGCGATAACTTCTGTAGTCTAGTTCAACCCATTGGTCGTAGGATATCTGAAAACAACCGTAGATATACCATTGGGTCCTTAGTGCCATCAAAGCAGTCAATATGCGGCATTTTGAATCGCTCCGGCAATGTAACTGCAGGTTTCGTACACCCATCCTCTACATCTGGAATGGAGTTTACCTCTTGTGCTTTCTTAAACAGTTTCTCTAGCTTGTTGACTTTGAACATTGTTGGGTCTGCCTCAAATTCAAACGATGCCTCAGTTTGGTAAACTAATGTTTGCACTGGAATGGGATCTGCTTGGATGGGAAAAATTGAAACACCTTCGGTTTGTGGATCTTGAGTTGTAGTAGCATTGGCAGCGGTACCAAGTGTGGGGATTGTCACGACCCAAACCCACCCCTAAAAGTTTGGTTCATCACCGGCCCGTACATAGGCCTCAAACAGAATTTAGATTAATATTTAAACACATACGGGCCTTAAGCGGAAGCAATATCAATAAAAGACAACATCCATTGAGCTTGTACATACATGATGGTTTAATTAGATTCAAGCATTTAAATATATTCCCAGAGTTACACATACAATCATAGAATTTATATAGATCTCACACACACTTATTTAAGACTGAATGATTTATATGACTCCCAACACAAATTAAGGCCTCAACACAGAGGCATACCCCAGGCGGCTTGGCAGACAGGTAGACCTCAATATAATTCTAGTGTCAATCTCCGATGGCTCACCTACATAAATAATATGCATAAAAACGGAGTGAGCAAGGCTCAGTGAATAATAGCAATGTAAGGAGGTGAGTTAAACGGGTATAGGCTTAAAGAATATAAACATGAATCGCAGGCACATCTATAGATATTTTTGGGCTCCCAAAAGATGAGATCAATAACTCAAAGGCACATATATATATATAAATATACACACATAGGCTTAACACAATAGGGAGAGCCAAACGCGGCCTTACGAATCGCACGAAATCAAATTTCAATTAACCTTCCCAGATGGCTCTAAAAATTATGCTGATCATAAATATGTTTTATGTTCTGGTTTCTGAAGCCTCTAAGGCCTTCAATTTGCAGTATAAAGTTAACCACCCAAACGTGCATTAATGAATCAGACAAATTAGATTTCCAATTAATTTTCCCAAATAGTTCTAAAAATTTCCATTAACATACCCAAGTACTCAATTTTGATTTCTGAACCGTAAAGGTCGGTAATTTCAATTTTAAAGCCGTGACTCAACAGATAATTCCTCAATTTGAATAGATATCATTAAATTAAAATGCATTAACCACAAGGACTTAAAAGTAATTTCAGATACGGATTTTGGGGTTGTTACATTCTCCCCACCTTAAAAAGTTTGGTCCTCCAAACTTGATTTATCCTGCTACAAGTCAAGTGTCGTCGTAGGTAGGCAACAATTCTCAATTATTTAGTCAGTCACAGTCTTATACAGTCAATTTCAATGGAGTTTGCTCCCAGAATCACAAGTAATTCATCTTTACTGGTTAATTGGTAGCCCAATTGATAATAGTACTCAATAACATCAAAGCATCATCTCATTATTCACAACCCTCGTACATTTCAATTTATTGATCCACAAGTCATTCCTTCCACATAATATAGCAACTTAAGGGTATTCAGAAATGGATTCACTTCAAGTATTCACTTACATGTGACTCATAAGCTATCAAACACAGTTCAAACTCTTTAGGTTCACACACAACCCCAACTATCATAATTCCTCAAAAGTTGAGGAAACGTTCCCTACTTAATCATGTTTCAAAGGCAAATACATCTTACAACAATTAAACCCAGAATAACAAACAAGTTCTAAATCAACGACTTGTGGCTCTTTGCTCACTAATCAGAATTAGACTTATCAGTTCGAATTAGATTTCTAACAGACTCCAAATAGCAACTCAAATCCCATGTCAAGGAATTACATGTTCAGAGTAAATTATTAATAAAATCAAATACGGATCAAACCTTAATGGTCACAGTTCCCAAATTACAGTAAGGTAATAATCATTTAAAATCCATGTTTGCTTGGAGGATCTTAAAGTCAACATCCTGACATCAAGCATAAAATGCATTATTCGGATTCCAAATCAGAAACAGATTCATATACATATTCATAATCATTTTCATATTCGGATTTTGCATAGAATTATACGTGGTACATCCATTAGCATTAACAAATCTGATGACCCATAAAGGATGGCCTCAAAGGCATTCTGATGACCCATAAAGGGACGCATATCACATGATGCTATGGATGCCACGAATGCATTTCAGAATTTTGGGCAAACATTCATTCATAGTAAGCCACAACTAACCTACTGAAGCATGTTAACAATATTAACTTATCATACATTCTCATACTCTATACGAAAACATTAAATCAAGCTCATAAAATTCTTTATACATAATCTCAGCCCAAGAAGGATTAATTCCTTGTAGGCTTAACGATTCAAACAAATAGCTAGAGCCCAAGGTAATCATACTAATCACAATGTACCACTTTTGTCTATCACATTCCTTAGATAATGCATTAAATTAATCACATATCACCTAGTAAACAATATCCCTGATATCAATCGGTGCCGATACAGCCTCAATAACAAAGTCAGTCTTGGTCTACCAATTTCTTTGAAATGGTTATCCAGACATTCATGTACGAGTCGTAAATCGTTAATAACAGACGCTCAGATGTGTATTTACGCCATTAGTTCCATACAAAGAGCACAAAATTCTGTGGATCATAAACAACTCGCTTAGGCATGTGGTCAATTTACCCATCAAACGCAAGATCACATATTCTTCATCTATGTCAGAAGTACCGAATTTAATTGATGGTATATCATCTCTAAGTAACATAGATCACATAGGTTTTGTCCAAATAATAATTCTCACACAGTTTATATACCTCACGAATAATTACTTAGGTGGGTCCGAACATATTTTACATTAAGGCACCAAATCAAATCGTTATAACTTTAAGTAACACATAAACTTTTAACACATGCTATTTGCTCGCTGATCCACTCGTTCTATAGCCAAATGATTCAAATAAACGAATGAGCTCCAATTAACATTTTGCTCAAAAATAGCTCAAGCACATAAAACAGTCATCAGGGTAAGTTCTGTTTCG
Organism: Camellia japonica; assembly: GCA_030407325.1. Classification (NCBI taxonomy): domain Eukaryota; kingdom Viridiplantae; phylum Streptophyta; class Magnoliopsida; order Ericales; family Theaceae; genus Camellia; species Camellia japonica. Next base: position 1,843 of record JAPPVO010001171.1, on the reverse strand, counting down.
CCACTTAAAAGGATTATACACTCTCCAAGTAGCCAGTCAAACATACATAACACTTCCTACCACATTCTTTGATTCCTTGTCAGGTTTACACTTAATTTCTTCCTTTGAACTTATTTTCCATAACATCTTCATATAATTCTCATCATATTTGGACATGTCCTATCCAGTTGCCTCAACAAAACTTAACTTCATTTCATCCCTACTCCTAGAGTCATAAGATGCAGACTGTTAACACATCAAGTATCATTCATTAGTTATCTCCATAACACATAGTTTCGCATACATAGTCATAACACACACAAGCATACAAGGATACGAGTGGGACAATTCCTTTATTTCCACTTCTTATATCAAACCATTCTCAAGTTCCATACTCATTATTAATCATTGTATTTCTCAATTACCATACACTTCATTGATTCACAACAACCTTAGTTTCCCCAAAATTCCTCACGGTTTAATTTCACATATAACACAGATAGAAGCTAAGTTTAATCTCTTTTCACATTATGTCTCCACAAACAGGCTTATACTTATCAATTTGAATATCCTAAGAACACCGATATTCCACATATTTCAAACTCATTTTATAACTATTATCCAATTCTCCTTAGTCACAAAACTCAGTCCATAAAACAAAACATATGAATCTTCTTTTATTACCCCAAAGTCCATAAGAGATCAGATTCTCAGGCTCAATACTTAACTGATTGTATAAGCTCACATACTTCTTTCAAAAAGCACATCATGTCATTTCGTTACAAGATACATGCAACTTAAATGCATTCGAGACACTCTAATGCTCAATGGACACGTGTGTGAGATCTTAACTCGTGCTCTGATACCACCTGTCACGACCCAAACCCGCCCCTAAAAGTTTGGTTCATCACCGGCCCATACATAGGCCTCAAACAGAATTTAGAATAATATTTAAACACATACGGGGCCTTAAGCGGAAGCAATATCAATAAAAGAGAACATCCATTGAGCTTGTGCATACATGATGGTTTAATTAGATTCAAGCATTTAAATACATTCCTAGAGTTACACATACAATCACAGAATTTATATAGATCTCACACACACTTATTTAAGACTTAATAATTTATATGACTCCCAACATAAATTAAGGCCTCAACACGGAGGAGTACCCCAGGCGGCTTGGCAGACAGGTAGACCTCAATATAATTCTAGTGTCAATCTCCGATGCCTCACCTACATAAATAATATACATAAAAATGGAGTGAGCAAGGCTCAGTGAATAATAGCAATGTAAGGAGGTGAGTTAAACGGGTATAGGATTAAAGAATATAAACATGCATATCAAACCATACACAGATCTTGTTCATAATCATATTTTAAAACGGCCTCAGACCCACATGTAACATAGAACGGCCTCAGGCCTATATATAATACAGAGCGGTTGTAAGCCCAGATATGATACAGGTCGGCTGTAAGCTCAGATATAATACAGAACGGCTGTAAGCCCAGATATAATACAGATCGACTGTAAGCCTAGAGATAATACAGATCGGCTGTGAGCCCAGATATAATACAGATCGGCTGTAAGCCCAGAGATAATACAGATCGGCTGTGAGCCCAGATATAATACAGATCGGCTGTAAGCCCAGATATAATACAGAATGGCTTTAAGCCCAGATGTGATACAGAACGGCTTTAAGCCCAGACATGATACAGATCGGCTTTAAGCCCACAGATAATACAGAACGGCCTTAGGCCCAACATATTATGCAGAGCGGCCTCAGGCCTAACAGATTATACAGAGCGGCCTCAGGCCCAGATATCGACAGATTGGCCTCGGACCCATCATTAGCAAAACATA
>JAPPVO010001170.1:0-17463 GCA_030407325.1 Camellia japonica | reverse complement strand
TTGTACTACTTTACTCACTGTGACGCATACTGTGTTTGCCATTCTCTCTTATCATCCTCATCCTTAGGCAAATATGCAGGCCTTAAAAATCTTGTTTGTTGTTCTCTGAATCAGATGTATTTCGATTAATTATAAGATGTAATGAATAATCACTGAATCGGTTGTCGACATTGTCATTTGACAATAAAATCAGAAAACAGAATATGTAGCTTCACTTGAAGGGAGTTCATGTTTCCTCAAAATTAAAAACTAAACCAAACAAGTATGCTTTTTTACGACCCAACACAGGAAATTTGAATGGCTAGACTATTTTCACTCATGTTTTCTCCAAAATTAAATTTAAACTAAAAAATAATTAAAAGTAAAAATTAAAGCCAAAACAAAAACAAAGAATACTACTTTTTCCTCAAAAAAGAAAAAAGAAAAGAGAGCACTACTTAATATTCCAACTGTATTATCAGACAGTACTATTTCATCTATTCAAATGCAAAACATAATGAAACACTGCAACCAAAATCTGTTCAATTGCTTGAGAAATTAAAAGGTCTAAAAGGCGGGCGCAAAAGATACCATCGGGCAACACCATCTATAACAAATGAAGTGTGTTCTCTACACACTTCAGAAATGGAAAACCACGCAAAGTCCTCAGAGTACTACTACAGATAAAAACAGAAGGAGATGCAACAAATTCTACGTTCACCTATACGAATCTGCACACTTTGGCTTGCTTTGAACAACAGCCTCAACCTTCTCCAGCACCATAGGTGTTGTTAGTAATGGGATGACATCAACGGCCTTCACGTTCTCCTGAATCTGCATTAATGAAAAATCATGGCTTTTAATGTGGACATATATATATAAATTAGAGACAAAAGAAAAGACCAATGAAAATGAGACATTAATGAAGGCAGAGCATACATGCCACATGGTTTTGTGACACATTGCAAAATCAACCTCAAATATGTCCCTTTCTTTTTCTTTTTTTTTTATTAGCAAATGTTAGTTGTTAGTTGTTAGATTAGTACCTATGAGAGAAAATCTCCCCACCCTTGGCAAAGCACCTAAGTGCTTGCACTCCCTTAAATATGTCTTTGCATAATGCTTACATAGTAGATGTGTATCCCATAGCCATCCATATATATATATATATATATTTATTTATTTTTAAAAAGAAAAGATAAATCGGAAAATTTGATGACACTAAAATTGGATTTAAACAGTTAAACAAGCAAGTAAACTTGTATACAATACTATTGCATATAACATATAACATATAAAGAATAAAAAGAAAATGTACAAGGACAATAAAAACAATGTAGATTTGATATCGAAATGAAATTTGTGTAGGACCTACTAAAAAAACATAAAGTGGTTGGCCATTGGCTCAAAGAATGGTTTGAGTTTATATATAATACAATACTAAAAATTATACATATATATTTTACGAATGTATATTGGCTGTACCCGTATCCTAATTTTTAGGTCTTTTCTCTATTTTTCATTTCTTAGTTTAGAACAAAATTTATTTCATTAACACAAACAATTCATGAGGAAAAAAATGCTGACAATCAATGTCCCCAAATGGTGGATGTAAGCCACCAAGTCCCCCAACTTCTCTGATTTTCTGGCTTTGATTTCATTTCCCAAACCAAGTTGGTGATAAATTCTGAAATTTGAAGATTTAGAAGGAAAAGAAAACTAAATCAAAATGTTATTTTTAAATGGTTAGTTTCACCTTTTTGTGCACTACAAGAATTTACACATTTTGCGACCACTTTTGCCGACCAAAATAATTTTGGTCGCAAAAAAATGACATTTGGCGACCAAATATTAATTAGTCGCGAATGATCATTATTTTTGGCGACCAAATATTATTGGTCGCAAAAGGTTATATTTTGGTGACCAAAAAATATGTTGGTCGCAGAAAGTGGTATACTTTTGCCGACCAACTACAAATTTGGTCGCGAAAGGTCACATATTTTTTGGCGACCAAAAATTTGGTCGCAAAAAACTTATTTTCAGCAACCAAAAAAAATTAGTCGCCAAATTAGTACTTTTAGCGACTAATATTTTAGTCGCCGTTGATTGAGATTTGGCGACTAAAAAAATTGTCGGCGAAAGAACCTTTTTTGCGACTAATTTGATTTTTGGTCGCCAAAAGTTTGGGGGGAAATTTGAAACGTGCACTACAACAAAAGTCACTCAAAGGCACTACAACAAAAGGCTCAAATTCTCTCTCACTCTCGGTCTCATTCTCACTCTCTGTACTCATCTCTTCATCAGATCTATGAAGTTTATCGAAGATTTGAAGGTTGATTCTTGAAGATTCGAAGGTTGATTCTCCAGATTTGCAGTTTCTCTCACTCTCACTCTCGCTCTCGCTCGAATTCTCTCTGTCACAGTCTCACTCTCGCTCTTGCTCGAATTCTCTCTCTCACTCTCTGTACTCATCTCTTCATCAGATTCGAAGGTTGATTCTCCAGATTTGCAGTTGTCTCTTTCGATTTTGTGAGTTTCATTTTGTTTAGGTTTTTTATTTTTAATAGATTTTTTACATTCTAACTCAGATCTGGCTTCTTACAATCTATTTTAATTTAGCTAACAAGGTGATTGATTTTGGAAATTTAATTGTTCTTTTCGATTTTACTTTACCTACAAAACATTAAAATGGGCAATCCAGTACTGAGCAGTCCAGATCAATAGATCAATAGATCAGTAGTTTCTTGAATCCTCAGATCAATAGATCCCTTATCTGAGCAGTCCAGTACTCGGCATTACAGGGTATCGGTGGTTAGAGTTAGGGTTGGGGCTCATATTCCAGAGAGCATCCATTCCCATTGCTCCAAGCTTGGTTCCAACACAAATCTATCTTTGGCGTGGACGTGAAAGGTATCTCTCCACACTCTAGTAGAGATTTTTTTTTTTTATTTTTTTTTTGCCAAAAAAGAAATTATGACTATTTGTTCTCATTACTGTAATTTATGTGGCCTAATTGATTTTATGTTAAATTATTGTGCCCTAATTTCGTCCCTAATTGGTTTGGATGGATTGTTTTGTGTGCCCTAATTGATTTTAGATTAAATTGTAGTTCAAATCTAGTTTATATGAGGTGTATATTGATGTTTAAAGTAGAAATACTTGATTATTTGAAGAACCCATGTGTCTATTAATTTATGTGCTTGAAATTAGAAGAAATGGCATGAATTGATTTAAGTTTGAATTCATGCATGCTAAGTGTTTGTTAAAATGTATAGAAGAGAAATTCTCGTTGATGTTGCATCCTTGTATATCACCTTGTTAGCTAATTGTGTTGTGTGCCTTGGGTGTTTGATGAAATGCCTAGGAGAATATATTTTGTTAGAATTGGATCATTGTGTATGATTTAAGTGCTATGTCCAAGGTGGTAATGAGCATAGTTTTTTTTATATGTTTATGATTTAAGTGTTATGTCCAATCTATTTCGATTTTGGAAATTTAATTGTTCTTTTCAACTTGAAATCCTTTGATTGTGAGTAATGAGCATAGTTGGAGATAGAATAAATTTGTTTTTTGGACTAGATATATTTTTTATTATTGCAATATGAATGTCGAATTCCCTAGTTTGTTTTTCTGACAATCTATTTTAATTTAATATGATTGATTTTTGTTCATTTGAACCACATAAAATTGTTATTAAGGCAACAAACATAAAATTGCCCATTCAATACAAAGTTGTGCTTTAGAGGGGTCAATTCGACATTGAGATTCAGAGGCAATGCGAGGATTCGACAAGCCTTGGTATGGAGCTGGCAGCAACATGGCAGAGATGATTTCCAGCCAAAGGAATGGTTTTGATATCAAGCACGGGTTTCCAAGTTACCCAGCCCCTAGATCGACAAACACTGATGTGCATCTACAGCCAACACAGAGTGTTTCCGGTAGAAGCAGCAGTGGGATGGATAGGAGCTGGAAGAACTCTGATGAAGAAGAGTATATGTGGGATGATTTGAACTCTAGATCAAGTGATCATGGTGCAATCAATAGGTCAAAGAAAGATCGTAGGATGCCTGATGACTCTGAAAGATTGGTAAGATCTCAGGAAGGGAAATGAATGCTTAAATGATGAAATAAGATATTTTAGTTGTTAATTTGAAATTTTCTGTGAGAGAAATTAACTGGAGTGAAATGTGAAAAAAAAAATTCAATATTTTAGACTATGTATTCTCTTCAATGCCTTGTCTTGTTTCAGATTTCATAGTAACTGTTAGACAGATTATTTTTGGTTGGTGTGTTAGACAGAGATCAAGTCCAGGGATTTTGAGTTTAAATGGGATTATGAGTACGTGTTTACTCAAGTTTCACACCATTGGTGTCTTGAACCATTTGATCTGTGTACTTAACTGGGGTCAAATCGGTTGTTGGGTTAGATTTGCTGCTTGATATATTAAATAGGACTCTTGTGGACTGGTTCTTTCCAGTTTTCTAGCATACCTGCCCTCTTTATTGGTGCCATGCATGGATAAATGTATTTTCCTGTCTGTTTCGTGATTACCTGCTTGCTTGTGCATCACTTGTGTAATTCTATTTGTTTATGGCATGGTGAAAATGAAAATTTTACCCTTCCACTCAAGTTATTATCTGGGTCTAGGGATGTGTTCAAGTCATTGCTGTAATACTTGCCACTTTCATTTAGTTGCATGGCAACAGATGATTTCACTATCTTTCTTGGGCAATCTAATGTGAAGTGACCAATCAAATCGTGTCAGTTTATTTTGGTGAATATATATATATATATATATATATATAAATACATGATTAAATACATCTCTTAAATGCTTACTCCCTGGATTACTTTTAACTTTACTTGGATCATTTCAGTTCATTTGGAATTATGGAGCAAGATTACATATAAGGTACCTAGAGTAAATATAAAAATTGTTATTATGGCAAGAAAGACTGATAGTCTGTTTGCCTTGTTAGAATAAAACATTTAATACTTTATTTTAAGTCTTTGGTTGGTTTACTTAGCTTGGATCATTGTAGAGTGCCGTTCAACTGTACATTATTACTGCAAGTGTGTGTTAGATTAGTCTCGGCTGATTTACATTCCCATGTGCAGGGCTATGAAAACCATCTCTGGAAACAACAAAACGCACATGATGTTGGGTCAAGGGTCGGTAGAGAAGCTTCAACTGATTCACTGTCCACAGAACAGAGAGATCAAGCATCTTTTGGGCATCGAATGCCATCATTGTGGACACATGAACAACATTCAACAGATGGCCAAAATCTAATTCACCAGATGGTCAAGGCAACATCTAGTTACAGTAATGTTATACTTAACACAAACAAAATCTAATTATCTTATTATTAATTGAATTATTAGGACTATGTGGCATTGGTGACTATCAAGTCATTTGGCCAAGGAAGATTGCAGCCTAATTTTTAAACTCTGGCATCTAATTCCCTTTTTTCTTGAATTGTTTAGGATTTCAGACCACTTACATAGTTTCTCACATAAAATCCTGACTATTTATTGTAGTCTAATCCAACAAAGCCTTATTATTTATATGTATATATTCTTTTTCTGGGTGCTGTTGGTATGTTTGTCCCCTTCCCTTTTATAAGCACTTCTAGAGACAGGGAAAGAGAGCAAGAGAGGTACTAATGTGCTGGAATTTCCCTTTGGATGGCATGTGGCAACATCATGATAGGACATAGTCAAGATGGGTTGTCCCTTGGTCATATGGACAATCAATATTCAAAATGGTAAAAGAACTGTGCCAGGGAGTCTATGGCTTTCAACTGAAGTTCTCAAATCTGGACCATCCTTTCTTCCTCTGGCTAAGGTGTCACCTATTGGATTAATTGCATGGAAGATGTCATTTATGTACCCATAAGATCACAGCCATGATCACTACTCACAACATGAATCAAGTGCTTATAATTTATAGCTATGTACGAATTTAGGTAATTTATGAGATTGGGTAATTTTAGTTTTCCTCTGCATTAGTTGATCAATAGAAATTCAGTGATTAACATCAACAGAATGGCCATGTTTACGATGTAGAATATATGGCAATGTTAACATCAACACAAAGTATTTTATTTGTTTTTTTTTTTTTTGTAGCAATGTTATATGTTATTAATTTTCCATTATCTTTTTATATTACTATTTATATGAATCATCATATGATATATCTTATTTAGTGATAATTATTAAAAAATCAGAGCATAAACAACTCCAGCTTCCAAATCCTTAAATACCTTCTAGAAGCATAACAACCAAAGTGAACAATTACTGAAAAAGCTCTACCTCAACTAAGCCTTATAGTAAGCCTTAGAGAAGTGATCAAATTTAGAAACCAAGTTCAATGACATGGTAGTAGATATAATGGATTAAAATGACGAACTCACCAAATTGAATTGGTTTTATCTTATCTGGTTTTGGTTTAGCTTTGGTTGGTGATTGGCATTTGTACGAGAAATTAGCTCCAAATTCTCTGATGTTGTTTCTCCCAAAAAACTTGATGTCTGGTGCTTTAGTTTGTTTTTTTACTTCAGAATTCATCTGGAACTAGGACTGTTTAGTGGATCTGTTGAGGAATTGATTTGTGTTGCCTTATCTGTATTGTTTTTTGGATTTGTGTTTGCTTCCTGTAGTTTGATTTTGTAAATACTGATTGTTTCAAATGAAAGAAGAGTAAATTACCTATGCACAAGCTTTAATTTGCAATTTTAATTAGTAAAAAATCAACAACTGTGTAGCTTAAACATTTTGTATGTGTTCCCTATGTATAAATCCCCCAATACACATTACGTATGAATGCATTACCTCTATTGCGCTTACATTTAACATCAACAAGATGCTATTGGTGAAGAGAAGTTAGAAACAAAGATATATATAGTTGTGCTTTTGACTTTTTGTTGTCCATTGTTTTAGCAAGTGAATTGCTTAATAAGCAGTTCTGTTTTTTTTTTTTTTTTTAATAAAAGCATCTGGGACTTTCTGGGTTCACATTCATCCTCATTATGTGTTTTTGTTGTTGTACTTTTTTAAGATGGTGGCTGGGAGAATCGGTGGGTTAAATCTGACTGGAAGAAAGATGAAAACTTGGCTGGGGAGTGGAACTTTACTTCTGGTAAATGGAATGGAGATGCTAAGGATAAAGGTACCTTTTTACTCTTTCTTATTCTAGTATGTCTATGACAGTATACAATTTCTTATTCTAGTATGTCTAAGAGATAATGATTTTTGCAGTTCACCCATTTGTTCTGTCTTTTTGTCAAAAATGAGTTCTATGCATTGTTTAGATCATAACTCCATTTACACAATCTGACTAGCGGCATTTGAAAATAGACTTAATAAGGAACACTTCGACCAAATTTCATGATCTTTGAGTAAGTAGATTAAGAGATGTGCATTCTCAAAGTAGATGGTTCTGGAGCAGGATCATTCCTTTGAAGTAACAACATAAGGAGAAACAAATAAACCATAAACAAAGAAAAAGAAAAGAAAAGAAACGAAAAAACAGAGAAAGCCATAAATAAGAGGAAGATTGTTTTCAACATTGTAGTAGTCTTCTATGTCTGTCCGTGCTTGTCAAGCTTGATTGTGTTTGCCATGACCATATATGAACCTTGCACTTTTCTCTGTGTAAACATGAGTCTCATTGTCCAATCTATTAATACCCATTTCAAATTTGTAATTAGCAGCTTATACTCTGAAATTGATAATTTAATTACCTGCAAATGAGTTAGAAATTTTGATTTGAACTTACGATTCTCTGAAATTGATAATTTAATTACCCATTTCAAATATTTTCATTAAAAACAAACCTAACATTATTTCTCATTTTCTGTGGTATAGATGGATGATGGATGATCTCGTGCACGAAGCTAAATTGTATAAGACTACTTGGCAGTATAAGCATTTTTTGGAGGATTAAATATTTTTGGATGGATGTGTATGGATAACAAATATTAGTAGTTTTATTTGTTGATAGCTGCGCATGGATAACAAATAGTTATGTTTCAAATTGTTATGCTAGATGGATGTGACTTGTGAATGAAAACTTAGAATAGTTGTATTGTGTCGAATGTTAATGAATTATGTATTGTGTCGAATGTTAATGATTCAGTTAAGTTGAATGATGCTTTAAAATTATAGGTTTATTATGGATTGAATAAATTATTAGGAATTACAGGTGTATTGTTTTCTTGCATTGGCGACCAATTTATTAGTCGCGACAAATAAATTATTTTTTTTCGCAAAAAATGACAATTGCCGACCAAGAGTTTTGGTCGCAAAAAATACATCTATTGCTGACCAAAAATTTTGTTGGTCGTGGAAACTCACTTTTGTCGGCCAACAGTTTTGGTTGCGAAAAGTTTGGCGACCAAACTAATTTTGGTCGCAGAATGTCACAATTGGTGACCAAAATTTTTGGTCGTGAAATGTCACAATTGGCGACCAAACTTTTTGGTCGCGAAATGTGTCAATTGGCGACTAAGAAATTTGGTCGGCAAAAGGCGACTTTTCGCGACCAAAGTGTTTTGGCGACAAAATAAATTAGTCGCGGTAATTAAATATTTAGCGACTAAAAATTTAGTCGACAAATCCAACTTTTGCCGACCAACCACAATTTTGGTCGCGAATTACTTTTGCCGACCCTCAATTGGCGACCAAAATAGCGACCAAAAAAATTGGTTGCTGATAACTTTTGCCGACCAAAAATTGACTTTTAGCGACCAATTTTTTTGTTGCTAAAAGTGTGAATTCTTGTAGTGGTGTCACATCCTAAAAGGATGCTTGTGATTGGAACGTTGCATTGAAGAGAAAATTAAGGAGAAAACCAAAAAGAATGAGATTCTACCATGTAAAGGGTGATACAAACGAAGAACGAAAAAAAAAGAAAAAAAAAAAAAGAAGCAGTGCTCAATAGAAAAAGAGGGGAGGAAAGAGAGTGCTGTCCGTTCTCTCGCAACCTAGTTTATCTACTCAATGAAAACTGGATTACTATCCCATGTTACAGAAATTAATGTAGCATTGCATATGCTAATATATCTTCACAAAAGAATCTATGCATCCATATATTTCACATAAAAAATACTTAGTCACCCACAGATGAATGTCTTCATGTTTTTATTTTAATAAAGCAAGATAACAAAGATAAAAGATGAATTATGTAGAGAGCACATTCACCAAAAATTACAGGAGACTCAAGTGCAAATTTAACTAAGCCAAATATAAATTATGATAATAAATCGGTACTTCAGCAAACAAAATTGTAACTTCCAAATAGGTTTACCTCGTAATTTTCCAATGCAAACCGACTATCAGGTGGGATGGTTCCAGAGTTATATTTTCCAGTCAAACTCATGATGCAAGTGGACTCCAAGTGGTAAGACCTAGACCATAGTTAGTGTACAGAGGGAGGTACTCAGATTCAAACTGCAGTATGGCAAAAATATGTCAGAATTATAGCCAAGTAATATGTATAAACAACCAAATCAAAATCCTCAAATTTAGAGGCAAAATATGCAGCTGTAACTGCGAAAAGGGAATATTATAGTGAGTCAACAGCACCAATGACCAGAAGGACTACATCATGCACCAACAGAGGAACAAATGAAAAAATGAGAAGCAGAAACAAATGTCCCTATTCAAGCTATAGAAACTCAGAAAACTTATGGTCAATAACTTGTAAAAGCCAGTCTCATCCTATACTGAGATCATCCACCAATGCAAGCCGTTTACCTTCCCAGACGCTTCTTTTGATCCTTTTTTTCTTTTCAAAACTAGCACTTGAAGCGACATGTTATTTTTTTTTTCCAAAAAAAAATTTGATGGTAAAAGAATAAATTAAAATTAAAATTAAAATTAAAGTATGATTTTAATTATTTATTTTGATAATATTAACACTATCATTCTATGAAATTGTTATTTGAATACTTATATATATATATATATTAATTTTAGTCAAATTATTTATATATTTTGATAATTTTAGTTTTATCGTATTATAAAAGTATAATTATCATGTACTAATTTTATATGATATATATTAAATTATAAAATAGTAAAATAAATACTCATTTTGATATTAAAAATAATAGTTAAATTAGAAGAAAAATTAGTAGCATAAAATTAAAAGTTATTCTAACTATTTAATTTTCTTTTATAACTATTTTGATAACTATTTAATTTTCTTTTATCAGGGCCCCCAGGCTACTCCACCCCCTTTTGCCTTTATCTAAGTGTTTTTTAGGACAAGAACCAAGCTATCTCCGTTGCATTGCCGTAACCTTAGTGATGCGATTTTTACCCACCATAGTTTTTTTTTTTTTTTTTCGGGTGAATAAAAAAAAAGTATAGGAAATATACAATTATATAAGAAATATCCGTTGAAAAGTATCCAATACATATCTCATACTCTTGTCCGAGTGTCGTGTGTTCGACAATACATGTATTTGATTTATTTTGAAGAGTTTGTGCAACATAATTGATAAGTATGACAATTATTTGAAGCTTTGGAGCAGTTATCATGTTATGACTAATTGGGGAGAAAAAATAGTGTACCATCCCCACCAAGAAGGTGTTGGCTTCATAGATAATAAGTATAGATAGATAGACACACACTAAAGAGAACATACCCAATTCACACAAACACAACCCATAAAAAAAAAAAAAAGCACAAAATATGTACCAAACAATAAAGCATATACACAAAAGAGATCCACACCCATTTCACACAAACACAAACCCATAAAAAATAGCACAAACACAAACTATTTACTGTACGGGAAAGAAATAAACCATCTCGTATAATCCTGTTGATCAAGTCTGCGCTCCTCCGTACGACGTCGCTTTATCACCTGAAAACACAAACGTGAGCTAGCCGGCGGGTGTGTGCCGGAAACCTCTCCGATGCCTAAGTCAGTAAGCTTGACAAGTAGACAGAAGCTCTGTGTATTCAGAAAACAAAGTTGTGTTACCTCTCCAAAGGTGATGTCTGTGAGCTTTTATAGGTTCCGTGTGGCACAATCCTAGCAGGACTTTTACTTCTCCATGCAGAGTCCTCCTAGGATTCATACTCTTAAGAGATAATACTTATCTCTTAACACCCCCCTCACTACTTAAACCAAGTGAGATGGCTTTATCACGGCCGAGCTACCACAGGACCAAAATAACATTGCCATGTTGGACTAACTAGCGTGACCGATCTAGCGGTTACCTCGGCTCTTCCTTTCCTTACTCCTACCTCGGCCTCATATGCAAAGGCCGAGCTATACGTAGGAGAATTAAGCCGAGGTAACCTTCACTCAGGTCCTAGAGCAGGCCCAACATACCTCGGTTCCGATTAGTACGACCGAGCTATTTCTGGCCATGGCGACCGAACTAAGTCCACTCGCTTAATCCGGCGGCGAACCTCTTACTTTGGACCGGACTACCACTTGTCCAAGGCCCTTCTTCTAAGCTTCTTTAATATGGCCCATAGCTCGGCCTAATTTATATATAAATTACCCTCTCAATTGCCCCTTAATTCCATCTGCTTAGCATGATAGGGATTAACTGTACATCAGCCGAGCTAGAATCCCTAAGCCTTTCCAGCCGAGCTACAGTCCCTAAGCCTTTCCAGCCGAGCTACAACCATTTAGCTTATCCAGCCGAGCTAAACTCAAGCCGAACCGTTCTTATCCGGTCACAACGTCTTTTCAATCACCAAAACTGAATCGCTTCCTATTCCGTATACACGTGGCACGCTCCCATTGGCTGAAGGCAGCTGTCAACGCCGTCTTCGTATTTTGCACTTTTTGAACAGTCCTGCCTTTTTGCCTTTACACAAAACAAACCTCTCATTTTTCAAATCACCACCAAACTATTCCATCTCTTCTCTCTTTGTCCTGTGTTCTTGCTGTTCTTTCGTTGCACTTGAAGAGACTGTGACTTTGCTGCCATTTCTTCCATCTTCAGTGTTTCTACCTCTTTGTTTGGTAAGCAACTGGAACCTGTTTGTCTTTCTTTGTTTTTGTACTCTGTTGTGCGTGTTTTCACAAAACACATCTTTTCCATTTTGCTTTATTCCTTCTGAAAACACCATGTTTAGAACCTCTGGTATTCATGAAATAATCTGTAGAACACTCTCTTTGATCCAAAATCACACACAACCGAACTAGCAAACTGTTTGTAGTTTTAGTGCCAGTGAGACTAGACTACACAACCGAACTGCCACTCATATCAGTAGTTTTAACAAATCAACCTATCTCCTGATTGCCTTTAGCCGAGATAAATGCACCGAACTAAGGTTGAATTTAGCACACTAGAAACCTTGGTCATCAACCGAGCTAAGCCTTCGGAGCTAAGCCAGCTTTCTTAGCTTCTAACTGAACTCAGAAAGCTGCCCCTATAGGCTTAACCGAAGTAACAAACCCGTAGATCAAGCCGAGATAACCTACCAATTGCTCAAACCGAGCTACCAAACACCTCGCCCGAACCGTCATAAAACCTGTAGCATCCCTTGCAGCTGAAGTAAGACTCCTTTTTCTTGCTTTATTTTTGTAGCACGGTCAATGATCTGTGCTAACCCCTTTGTTCTTCCACTTTGCAGACTTAGGCTGCCCAGGCACTCCCTCTGCGCGCTCAACCGAGCTACCGAGCACAGTTTTCAAACTGAGCTAATTTATTTATAAGTTAAAATAAATGGGGAAATATAGGTTCTTGGTAGAAACACCAGGGGGTTTGGCCGAATTCCGTAAGGATTACAACATTCCTGCCGATGTCCACCTTACCCTAGCCAAAAAAGACACCATACCTTAGGGGAATGAGGGTTTTGTACCTTTTACCCTTTTATCAATAATAGAAACCGGACTAAGATTCCCAGTCCAACCTTTGATTTGCGAATTCCTTAGGCAAACCCGAATTTGCCCAACCCGACTATCAACCAACTCATACCGTATAATAATGGGCATCGCCGAACTAAACCGTCAAACCGGTCTGAACCTCGGTCTAGCCGAAATATTCCACCAATATTCCTTAGGATCCAAAGAGGATGGATGGGTATATTATTTAAGAATACGTCGCCGACGTGAAAAAATAATAAAAGACACGCCGGATAAGGACCTAAATGATGATGATTTTTTCTGGGTGTCTGGGAACTTTGAAGATCATCAAGCCCAGATTCCTGGCCGATGTATAAACTGGAACAAAGGGAGACCCGGTATAATTACTTCGGTCTTTCATGCATTCATCTTTTTTACTCCGGTTGCTAATTTTAAGCCGAACTAATAGTCGTCTTTTTCATGCAGATCCAGCCCACATTCATTCATTGTATAGCCACCCCAACTTAGGCGTGCTTCGCGCCGCACTACGCGTTCAAGAAAGGAGTTGGGCGAAGCTGTTAAGTTTTGAGCCGACCTACCGATACACCGGTCGCCGAAAAGCCAGAGTAACCGACTTCCTTCTGGAAGACGCTCCAGAGCCGGATCCCTCCTTGCCCCAGATCAACCTAGTGCCTCTCACTGCCGAACAAGAGATGGCCAAAAGGAGCAGACTAAAGGCCCTGCTGACCGCATCAAACCCAGCCGAGGTACCACAAACCGGCCAGACCACTGAGACCGTGGTAGCCCTCCCATCTCAACGACCATCCTCATCTCGTCCAAGCAAGCGTGCCCGGACTATCCAAACCGAGCAACGACTTGCGGATGAGGATGAAACAGTTCTGCCACCAAGCCCTCCACCAAGCCCTCAATGAAGTGCTTAACCAGAGCAGTCTGACCGAGCTGCCCCTTCCAAATGGGTGCCAAACCTTAATTTCCAGGACCGAGATATTCTGGAATCTGATTCGGTGGTCTCTGAGAAGGACCACTTGATGGCTTTCAATCTGGCCAAAAGTGTGTGCCTTCCAAAAGACATGGAGCACCACTATAAGCAATTAAACACCGAGCTGAAGTCCATCCGGTCTTCAACGAAGTCGATGATCCTGGTAAATATCTCTTCTTCTTTCTTTGTAATCTTTCCCAACTTTCATTCCGGCTAAAAAGTTTCTACTCATTTGCAGGCCATCCAAAAAAACAATGTCACACACAGGAGAGTGATGGAGCTGAGGAGAAATACCAGGGAGGCCATGGCAGAGGCCGAAGCAAAAAAAGCCGAACTGGAGGAGGCAGGGAAACAAATTGCCAAACTGCGATCTAAGAACGGCCGACTGACCGAACTGGTTAGTTCGGTCGAATCCGAAAAGCAGAAGGTTGCCACCGAGGCAAAGGACAAGTACCTGCGCCTGCTGGCGAAGATTGAAAAGAAGAAAGATGCCGAGATAGCCCAGTTGAAGGAGGGCATGAAAGAAGCCGAAAAGCGAGGCTTCAAGAAGGCAGAAGACGACTATGTCCAACAGTGCGAAGCCGCAAAGGACCTGTTCTTCAAGTGCGGTTGGAGGAGTGCGGTGGAGCAGCTGGTGCGGGTCCGAGACCGAGGTATATAATGCTCCGCAGTACTCCATTCCGGCCTCACTGGCGAAATACGCTACCGATCTTCAAAAGCAATTTCTTGAAGGGTCTAATGAAGATGATGATGAAGATGATGATGGAGATGAGCAGACTGTCGCTCCGGCCGTCAATGAGCAACCCAACTATCAGACGGTTCGGTTGGAGCCGGTAGTTGAAGACCTAACTGATGAGTTGCTAACTGACAACACGCAGCGAACTGATACCGAGGTTCATGTTGAAACCGAGCTCCCGCCTCAAACTGTGTTCCCATCTGAAACCGGACTTCGGCCAAATGCTAATGTAGAATTTGATGCTGAAATTGACGAACTTTTCAGCTGATTGTTTTTTTTTTCTTTTCTTTTGTCTTGAAGTTGTAACCGGGCTGCGGCCCCTCAGCTTGTACTTGCTCTTCTTTGTTGAATGAAAAATCTACTTTTGTGCTCAACTTTTATTCCGGTTTTGTTTTCTAAGCTTGCATTTGTAATGAATTTTTCAATGTTTCTAACTGTTATTTTGGTTTTAGCTATTTAGTCTTACTAGCCAACCACTCTTTAGCCGATATAACTATCTCGGCTGAAGAGTACAAAGAGTTGGTTTAATCCAGCCATAAGCTTACTTCGGCTGAGGAGTAAGAAGTGTTGGTTTAGTCCAGCCAACCACTCTTCAGCCATAAACTTACTTCGGCTGAAGAGTACAAAGTGTTGGTTTAATCCAGCCAACCACTCCAGCCATAACTTACTTCGGCTGAGAAGTGCAAAGTTGGTTTAATCCAGCCAACCACTCTTCAGCCATAAACTTACTTCGACTGAGGAAAGTGTTGGTTTAATCCAGCCAACCACTCTTCAGCCATAAACTTACTTCGGCTGAGGAGTGCAAAGTGTTGGTTTAATCCAGCCAACCCCTCTTCAACCATAAACTTACTTCGGCTGAAGAGTACAAAGTGTTGGTTTAATCCAGCCAACCTCTAAGTTGGTTGTTCCAGCCAACTTAGAATACGGTGTTTGGTTATTCCGACCAAACGTCCTGCAGCCTGGATCCTTATCCTGGGCTTAGGAAGGGTCATAGTTGGTTATTCCGGCCAACTATGTTTGCAATGCTCCTAACATACTAAAGTTACCTTCTACTGAAAACAATTATACTGAAAAAGTATCGATTTGTTTTATTGAGAAAGTAAAAAATTATACATACTTAAAAGAAAAAAAGCTAAAAATAAAACAACTTGAGATTGGCAGTGTTCCATGGCCTGGGAATTGCTTTGCTGTCCTCATCTTCTAAGTGGTATGCCCCTTTGCCTGCTAATCCGACCACCTTGTAAGGTCCTTCCCAGTTAGGTCCTAGCTTGCCATCTCCTGGTACCAAGGTATTTCCCATCACTTTGCGCAGTACCCAATCTCCGATCTTGAATTGCCTTGAATGCACTGTTTTGTTATACTTTCTGGACAATTCTTGTTGGTAGGAGGCGATGTGAACCAATGCTCTATCTCTTCTTTCTTCTGCAAGGTCAAGCTCCAATGCTATGGCTTCGCCATTTAAGTCTGGGTCAAAGTTTTCGCTTCGAATTGTGGGGAGGCCAACTTCTAATGGGATGACTGCTTCCATGCCATAAGCTAAGGAGAATGGTGTTTCCCCTGTTGAGTGGCGAGGTGTGGTGCGATAAGCCCATAAAACATGAGGGAGTTCTTCTGCCCACTTGCCCTTCGCTCTCTCTAACCTTTTCTTCAATCCATCCAAGACTATCTTGTTTGATGCTTCTGCCTGACCATTTGCTTGGGGATATGCCGGTGTAGAATTGTAGAACTCTATCTTGTACTCTTCACAAAAGCCTCTGAAAATCCTACCATCGAATTGAGTGCCGTTGTCTGATATCAGTGCCTTTGGTATGCCAAACCGAGTGATGATATTCTGCCAGACAAACTTTTTCACATCTTTTTCCTTGATTGACGCCAAGGCTTCTACTTCCACCCATTTTGTGAAGTAGTCGGTTGCTGCAAGAAAGAACTTCCTGTTGCCTGGTGCTATTGGAAGTGGCCCTACTATGTCTAAGCCCCACATTGCGAAAGACCATGGGCTAGTAAGAGGTAGAAGTTCTCTGGCAGGTTGGTGTATTTGGTGTGCGAATTTTTGACACTTTTCGCACTTTTTAACGTACTTCTCTGAATCCGCTTGCATGTATGGCCACCAATATCCTTGTGAAATCGCTCTATATGCCAATGATCTTCCTCCTTGATGGCTGCCACATACACCCTCATGTATTTCAAACAGGAATGCTTCACTTTGCTGGGGTGAACACACTTTAAGTAAGGTCCTGAGAACGACTTTTTGTATAATGCCAAGGATGGAGAGAGCCAAAATCGCTGCGATTTTGCTCTTATTCTGTTGGCTTCTTTCTTTTCTTCCGGTAAGGTGCCGTCTTTTAGGAACAATGATGGGTCCATCCAAGAAGGGCCTAACTCTGCACAACATACCTCTTCTGCTTCTGGGTCTTCAATGCTTGGTCTAGGCAGGTAGTCGATTAGTAGTGGGTGAGGATGGAGGTATCTGCCATTGAGCGAAGCCTGCGAGTTCGTCTGCTCTACTGTTTTCTTCTCTGCCGATCTGTTCTATCCTCACCACTTCAAACTTCTTTATCTCTGTTCTGACCAATTCTTGGTACTTGGCCATTCTATCATCCTTTGCCTCGTAGTCGCCAGATATTTGGTTAACCACCAGCTGCGAGTCGCTGTAAACCATTAGCTCGGTGGCCTTCATGTAGAATGTTGACTTGAGACTTGCTAGAAGCGCTTCATACTCCGCTTTGTTGTTTGATGCTGGGAAACCAAGGTTAATTGCCTACTCCACTACTAGGCCGTCTGGAGAGATGAGGACTATGCCAAGTCCTGCTCCATGCCGGTTGGATGCTCCATCCATGAAGAGCTTCCACATCTCTCCACGAACAACTTCCAGCAAGTGGAGGGATCAGATGATTGCCTTGGAATCTTCCATGTTGCCGATGTTTTC